>JAQNBH010000011.1:953378-1140878 GCA_028752905.1 Cladorhizidae sp. MBARI D1340-BT2
GTAAGAGCTGTACATGTGACTAGTGGTGCACAGGTAAGAGTGTGCATGTGACTAGTGGTGCACAGGTAAGAGTGTGCATGTGACTAGTGGTGCACAGGTAAGAGTGTGCATGTGACTAGTGGTGCACAGGTAAGAGTGTGCATGTGACTAGTGGTGCACAGGTAAGAGTGTGCATGTGACTAGTGGTGCACAGGTAAGAGTGTGCATGTGACTAGTGGTGCACAGGTAAGAGTGTGCATGTGACTAGTGGTGCACAGGTAAGAGTGTGCATGTGACTAGTGGTGCACAGGTAAGAGTGTGCATGTGACTAGTGGTGCACAGGTAAGAGTGTGCATGTGACTAGTGGTGCACAGGTAAGAGTTGTGCATGTGACTAGTGGTGCACAGGTAAGAGTGTACATGTGACTAGTGGTGCACAGGTAAGAGTGTGCATGTGACTAGTGGTGCACAGGTAAGAGTGTGCATGTGACTAGTGGTGCACAGGTAAGAGTGTGCATGTGACTAGTGGTGCACAGGTAAGAGTGTGCATGTGACTAGTGGTGCACAGGTAAGAGTGTGCATGTGACTAGTGGTGCACAGGTAAGAGTGTGCATGTGACTAGTGGTGCACAGGTAAGAGTGTGCATGTGACTAGTGGTGCACAGGTAAGAGTGTGCATGTGACTAGTGGTGCACAGGTAAGAGTGTGCATGTGACTAGTGGTGCACAGGTAAGAGTGTGCATGTGACTAGTGGTGCACAGGTAAGAGTGTGCATGTGACTAGTGGTGCACAGGTAAGAGTGTGCATGTGACTAGTGGTGCACAGGTAAGAGTGTGCATGTGACTAGTGGTGCACAGGTAAGAGTGTGCATGTGACTAGTGGTGCACAGGTAAGAGTGTAGCATGTGACTAGTGGTGCACAGGTAAGAGTGTGCATGTGACTAGTGGTGCACAGGTAAGAGTGTGCATGTGACTAGTGGTGCACAGGTAAGAGTGTGCATGTGACTAGTGGTGCACAGGTAAGAGTGTGCATGTGACTAGTGGTGCACAGGTAAGAGTGTGCATGTGACTAGTGGTGCACAGGTAAGAGTGTGCATGTGACTAGTGGTGCACAGGTAAGAGTGTGCATGTGACTAGTGGTGCACAGGTAAGAGTGTGCATGTGACTAGTGGTGCACAGGTAAGAGTGTGCATGTGACTAGTGGTGCACAGGTAAGAGTGTGCATGTGACTAGTGGTGCACAGGTAAGAGTGTGCATGTGACTAGTGGTGCACAGGTAAGAGTGTGCATGTGACTAGTGGTGCACAGGTAAGAGTGTGCATGTGACTAGTGGTGCACAGGTAAGAGTGTGCATGTGACTAGTGGTGCACAGGTAAGAGTGTGCATGTGACTAGTGGTGCACAGGTAAGAGTGTGCATGTGACTAGTGGTGCACAGGTAAGAGTGTGCATGTGACTAGTGGTGCACAGGTAAGAGTGTGCATGTGACTAGTGGTGCACAGGTAAGAGTGTGCATGTGACTAGTGGTGCACAGGTAAGAGTGTGCATGTGACTAGTGGTGCACAGGTAAGAGTGTGCATGTGACTAGTGGTGCACAGGTAAGAGTGTGCATGTGACTAGTGGTGCACAGGTAAGAGTGTGCATGTGACTAGTGGTGCACAGGTAAGAGTGTACATGTGACTAGTGGTGCACAGGTAAGAGTGTGCATGTGACTAGTGGTGCACAGGTAAGAGTGTGCATGTGACTAGTGGTGCACAGGTAAGAGTGTGCATGTGACTAGTGGTGCACAGGTAAGAGTGTGCATGTGACTAGTGGTGCACAGGTAAGAGTGTGCATGTGACTAGTGGTGCACAGGTAAGAGTGTGCATGTGACTAGTGGTGCACAGGTAAGAGTGTACATGTGACTAGTGGTGCACAGGTAAGAGTGTGCATGTGACTAGTGGTGCACAGGTAAGAGTGTGCATGTGACTAGTGGTGCACAGGTAAGAGTGTGCATGTGACTAGTGGTGCACAGGTAAGAGTGTGCATGTGACTAGTGGTGCACAGGTAAGAGTGTGCATGTGACTAGTGGTGCACAGGTAAGAGTGTGCATGTGACTAGTGGTGCACAGGTAAGAGTGTGCATGTGACTAGTGGTGCACAGGTAAGAGTGTGCATGTGACTAGTGGTGCACAGGTAAGAGTGTGCATGTGACTAGTGGTGCACAGGTAAGAGTGTGCATGTGACTAGTGGTGCACAGGTAAGAGTGTGCATGTGACTAGTGGTGCACAGGTAAGAGTGTGCATGTGACTAGTGGTGCACAGGTAAGAGTGTGCATGTGACTAGTGGTGCACAGGTAAGAGTGTGCATGTGACTAGTGGTGCACAGGTAAGAGTGTGCATGTGACTAGTGGTGCACAGGTAAGAGTGTGACATGTGACTAGTGGTGCACAGGTAAGAGTGTGCATGTGACTAGTGGTGCACAGGTAAGAGTGTGCATGTGACTAGTGGTGCACAGGTAAGAGTGTGCATGTGACTAGTGGTGCACAGGTAAGAGTGTGCATGTGACTAGTGGTGCACAGGTAAGAGTGTGCATGTGACTAGTGGTGCACAGGTAAGAGTGTGCATGTGACTAGTGGTGCACAGGTAAGAGTGTGCATGTGACTAGTGGTGCACAGGTAAGAGTGTACATGTGACTAGTGGTGCACAGGTAAGAGTGTGCATGTGACTAGTGTGCACAGGTAAGAGTGTGCATGTGACTAGTGGTGCACAGGTAAGAGTGTGCATGTGACTAGTGGTGCACAGGTAAGAGTGTGCATGTGACTAGTGGTGCACAGGTAAGAGTGTGCATGTGACTAGTGGTGCACAGGTAAGAGTGTGCATGTGACTAGTGGTGCACAGGTAAGAGTGTGCATGTGACTAGTGGTGCACAGGTAAGAGTGTGCATGTGACTAGTGGTGCACAGGTAAGAGTGTGCATGTGACTAGTGGTGCACAGGTAAGAGTGTGCATGTGACTAGTGGTGCACAGGTAAGAGTGTGCATGTGACTAGTGGTGCACAGGTAAGAGTGTGCATGTGACTAGTGGTGCACAGGTAAGAGTGTGCATGTGACTAGTGGTGCACAGGTAAGAGTGTGCATGTGACTAGTGGTGCACAGGTAAGAGTGTGCATGTGACTAGTGGTGCACAGGTAAGAGTGTGCATGTGACTAGTGGTGCACAGGTAAGAGTGTGCATGTGACTAGTGGTGCACAGGTAAGAGTGTGCATGTGACTAGTGGTGCACAGGTAAGAGTGTGCATGTGACTAGTGGTGCACAGGTAAGAGTGTGCATGTGACTAGTGGTGCACAGGTAAGAGTGTGCATGTGACTAGTGGTGCACAGGTAAGAGTGTGCATGTGACTAGTGGTGCACAGGTAAGAGTGTGCATGTGACTAGTGGTGCACAGGTAAGAGTGTGCATGTGACTAGTGGTGCACAGGTAAGAGTGTGCATGTGACTAGTGGTGCACAGGTAAGAGTGTGCATGTGACTAGTGGTGCACAGGTAAGAGTGTACATGTGACTAGTGGTGCACAGGTAAGAGTGTGCATGTGACTAGTGGTGCACAGGTAAGAGTGTGCATGTGACTAGTGGTGCACAGGTAAGAGTGTGCATGTGACTAGTGGTGCACAGGTAAGAGTGTGCATGTGACTAGTGGTGCACAGGTAAGAGTGTGCATGTGACTAGTGGTGCACAGGTAAGAGTGTGCATGTGACTAGTGGTGCACAGGTAAGAGTGTGCATGTGACTAGTGGTGCACAGGTAAGAGTGTGCATGTGACTAGTGGTGCACAGGTAAGAGTGTGCATGTGACTAGTGGTGCACAGGTAAGAGTGTGCATGTGACTAGTGGTGCACAGGTAAGAGTGTGCATGTGACTAGTGGTGCACAGGTAAGAGTGTACATGTGACTAGTGGTGCACAGGTAAGAGTGTGCATGTGACTAGTGGTGCACAGGTAAGAGTGTGCATGTGACTAGTGGTGCACAGGTAAGAGTGTGCATGTGACTAGTGGTGCACAGGTAAGAGTGTGCATGTGACTAGTGGGCAGGTAAGAGTGTACATGTGACTAGTGGTGCACAGGTAAGAGTGTACATGTGACTAGTGGTGCACAGGTAAGAGTGTGCATGTGACTAGTGGTGCACAGGTAAGAGTGTGCATGTGACTAGTGGTGCACAGGTAAGAGTGTGCATGTGACTAGGTGCAGGTAAGAGTGTACATGTGACTAGTGGTGCACAGGTAAGAGTGTACATGTGACTAGTGGTGCACAGGTAAGAGTGTGCATGTGACTAGTGGTGCACAGGTAAGAGTGTGCATGTGACTAGTGGTGCACAGGTAAGAGTGTGCATGTGACTAGTGGTGCACAGGTAAGAGTGTGCATGTGACTAGTGGTGCACAGGTAAGAGTGTGCATGTGACTAGTGGTGCACAGGTAAGAGTGTGCATGTGACTAGTGGTGCACAGGTAAGAGTGTGCATGTGACTAGTGGTGCACAGGTAAGAGTGTGCATGTGACTAGTGGTGCACAGGTAAGAGTGTACATGTGACTAGTGGTGCACAGGTAAGAGTGTGCATGTGACTAGTGGTGCACAGGTAAGAGTGTGCATGTGACTAGGGTGCACAGGTAAGAGTGTACATGTGACTAGTGGTGCACAGGTAAGAGTGTGCATGTGACTAGTGGTGCACAGGTAAGAGTGTGCATGTGACTAGTGGTGCACAGGTAAGAGTGTGCATGTGACTAGTGGTGCACAGGTAAGAGTGTACATGTGACTAGTGGTGCACAGGTAAGAGTGTGCATGTGACTAGTGGTGCACAGGTAAGAGTGTGCATGTGACTAGTGGTGCACAGGTAAGAGTGTGCATGTGACTAGTGGTGCACAGGTAAGAGTGTACATGTGACTAGTGGTGCACAGGTAAGAGTGTACATGTGACTAGTGGTGCACAGGTAAGAGTGTGCATGTGACTAGTGGTGCACAGGTAAGAGTGTACATGTGACTAGTGGTGCACAGGTAAGAGTGTGCATGTGACTAGTGGTGCACAGGTAAGAGTGTACATGTGACTAGTGGTGCACAGGTAAGAGTGTGCATGTGACTAGTGGTGCACAGGTAAGAGTGTGCATGTGACTAGTGGTGCACAGGTAAGAGTGTACATGTGACTAGTGGTGCACAGGTAAGAGTGTGCATGTGACTAGTGGTGCACAGGTAAGAGTGTGCATGTGACTAGTGGTGCACAGGTAAGAGTGTACATGTGACTAGTGGTGCACAGGTAAGAGTGTACATGTGACTAGTGGTGCACATGTAAGAGTGTACATGTGACTAGTGGTGCACAGGTAAGAGTGTGCATGTGACTAGTGGTGCACAGGTAAGAGTGTGCATGTGACTAGTGGTGCACAGGTAAGAGTGTACATGTGACTAGTGGTGCACAGGTAAGAGTGTGCATGTGACTAGTGGTGCACAGGTAAGAGTGTACATGTGACTAGTGGTGCACAGGTAAGAGTGTGCATGTGACTAGTGGTGCACAGGTAAGAGTGTACATGTGACTAGTGGTGCACAGGTAAGAGTGTGCATGTGACTAGTGGTGCACAGGTAAGAGTGTGCATGTGACTAGTGGTGCACAGGTAAGAGTGTGCATGTGACTAGTGGTGCACAGGTAAGAGTGTACATGTGACTAGTGGTGCACAGGTAAGAGTGTACATGTGACTAGTGGTGCACAGGTAAGAGTGTGCATGTGACTAGTGGTGCACAGGTAAGAGTGTGCATGTGACTAGTGGTGCACAGGTAAGAGTGTGCATGTGACTAGTGGTGCACAGGTAAGAGTGTGCATGTGACTAGTGGTGCACAGGTAAGAGTGTGCATGTGACTAGTGGTGCACAGGTAAGAGTGTGCATGTGACTAGTGGTGCACAGGTAAGAGTGTGCATGTGACTAGTGGTGCACAGGTAAGAGTGTACATGTGACTAGTGGTGCACAGGTAAGAGTGTGCATGTGACTAGTGGTGCACAGGTAAGAGTGTACATGTGACTAGTGGTGCACAGGTAAGAGTGTAGCATGTGACTAGTGGTGCACAGGTAAGAGTGTAGCATGTGACTAGTGGTGCACAGGTAAGAGTGTGCATGTGACTAGTGGTGCACAGGTAAGAGTGTACATGTGACTAGTGGTGCACAGGTAAGAGTGTACATGTGACTAGTGGTGCACAGGTAAGAGTGTACATGTGACTAGTGGTGCACAGGTAAGAGTGTACATGTGACTAGTGGTGCACAGGTAAGAGTGTGCATGTGACTAGTGGTGCACAGGTAAGAGTGTGCATGTGACTAGTGGTGCACAGGTAAGAGTGTGCATGTGACTAGCTGGTGCACAGGTAAGAGTGTGCATGTGACTAGTGGTGCACAGGTAAGAGTGTGCATGTGACTAGTGGTGCACAGGTAAGAGTGTGCATGTGACTAGTGGTGCACAGGTAAGAGTGTGCATGTGACTAGTGGTGCACAGGTAAGAGTGTGCATGTGACTAGTGGTGCACAGGTAAGAGTGTGCATGTGACTAGTGGTGCACAGGTAAGAGTGTACATGTGACTAGTGGTGCACAGGTAAGAGTGTACATGTGACTAGTGGTGCACAGGTAAGAGTGTGCATGTGACTAGTGGTGCACAGGTAAGAGTGTGCATGTGACTAGTGGTGCACAGGTAAGAGTGTGCATGTGACTAGTGGTGCACAGGTAAGAGTGTGCATGTGACTAGTGGTGCACAGGTAAGAGTGTGCATGTGACTAGTGGTGCACATGTAAGAGTGTGCATGTGACTAGTGGTGCACAGGTAAGAGTGTACATGTGACTAGTGGTGCACAGGTAAGAGTGTACATGTGACTAGTGGTGCACAGGTAAGAGTGTGCATGTGACTAGTGGTGCACAGGTAAGAGTGTGCATGTGACTAGTGGTGCACAGGTAAGAGTGTACATGTGACTAGTGGTGCACAGGTAAGAGTGTGCATGTGACTAGTGGTGCACAGGTAAGAGTGTGCATGTGACTAGTGGTGCACAGGTAAGAGTGTGCATGTGACTAGTGGTGCACAGGTAAGAGTGTGCATGTGACTAGTGGTGCACAGGTAAGAGTGTACATGTGACTAGTGGGTGCACAGGTAAGAGTGTGCATGTGACTAGTGGTGCACAGGTAAGAGTGTGCATGTGACTAGTGGTGCACAGGTAAGAGTGTGCATGTGACTAGTGGTGCACAGGTAAGAGTGTGCATGTGACTAGTGGTGCACAGGTAAGAGTGTGCATGTGACTAGTGGTGCACAGGTAAGAGTGTGCATGTGACTAGTGGTGCACAGGTAAGAGTGTACATGTGACTAGTGGTGCACAGGTAAGAGTGTGCATGTGACTAGTGGTGCACATGGTAAGAGTGTGCATGTGACTAGTGGTGCACAGGTAAGAGTGTGCATGTGACTAGTGGTGCACAGGTAAGAGTATGCATGTGACTAGTGGTGCACAGGTAAGAGTGTGCATGTGACTAGTGGTGCACAGGTAAGAGTGTGCATGTGACTAGTGGTGCACAGGTAAGAGTGTACATGTGACTAGTGGTGCACAGGTAAGAGTGTACATGTGACTAGTGGTGCACAGGTAAGAGTGTGCATGTGACTAGTGGTGCACAGGTAAGAGTGTGCATGTGACTAGTGGTGCACAGGTAAGAGTGTACATGTGACTAGTGGTGCACAGGTAAGAGTGTACATGTGACTAGTGGTGCACAGGTAAGAGTGTACATGTGACTAGTGGTGCACAGGTAAGAGTGTGCATGTGACTAGTGGTGCACAGGTAAGAGTGTGCATGTGACTAGTGGTGCACAGGTAAGAGTGTGCATGTGACTAGTGGTGCACAGGTAAGAGCGTGCATGTGACTAGTGGTGCACAGGTAAGAGTGTGCATGTGACTAGTGGTGCACAGGTAAGAGTGTGCATGTGACTAGTGGTGCACAGGTAAGAGTGTACATGTGACTAGTGGTGCACAGGTAAGAGTGTGCATGTGACTAGTGGTGCACAGGTAAGAGTGTACATGTGACTAGTGGTGCACAGGTAAGAGTGTACATGTGACTAGTGGTGCACAGGTAAGAGTGTACATGTGACTAGTGGTGCACAGGTAAGAGTGTACATGTGACTAGTGGTGCACAGGTAAGAGTGTGCATGTGACTAGTGGTGCACAGGTAAGAGTGTGCATGTGACTAGTGGTGCACAGGTAAGAGTGTGCATGTGACTAGTGGTGCACAGGTAAGAGTGTGCATGTGACTAGTGGTGCACAGGTAAGAGTGTGCATGTGACTAGTGGTGCACAGGTAAGAGTGTGCATGTGACTAGTGGTGCACAGGTAAGAGTGTGCATGTGACTAGTGGTGCACATGTAAGAGTGTGCATGTGACTAGTGGTGCACATGTAAGAGTGTGCATGTGACTAGTGGTGCACAGGTAAGAGTGTACATGTGACTAGTGGTGCACAGGTAAGAGTGTGCATGTGACTAGTGGTGCACAGGTAAGAGTGTGCATGTGACTAGTGGTGCACAGGTAAGAGTGTGCATGTGACTAGTGGTGCACAGGTAAGAGTGTGCATGTGACTAGTGGTGCACAGGTAAGAGTGTGCATGTGACTAGTGGTGCACAGGTAAGAGTGTGCATGTGACTAGTGGTGCACAGGTAAGAGTGTGCATGTGACTAGTGGTGCACAGGTAAGAGTGTGCATGTGACTAGTGGTGCACAGGTAAGAGTGTACATGTGACTAGTGGTGCACAGGTAAGAGTGTGCATGTGACTAGTGGTGCACAGGTAAGAGTGTACATGTGACTAGTGGTGCACAGGTAAGAGTGTGCATGTGACTAGTGGTGCACAGGTAAGAGTGTACATGTGACTAGTGGTGCACAGGTAAGAGTGTGCATGTGACTAGTGGTGCACAGGTAAGAGTGTGCATGTGACTAGTGGTGCACAGGTAAGAGTGTGCATGTGACTAGTGGTGCACAGGTAAGAGTGTGCATGTGACTAGTGGTGCACAGGTAAGAGTGTGCATGTGACTAGTGTAGTGAACCAGCAGACCTGTGCAATAGGTTCATTCATAACACTTTCAGTAACAGAACTACAAGTATTCCAAAGCCTTGCATTTCTTGATTGTGAATGAAGTCATTGGTAAGGATCATCACCTAGGTAAGCTCATCTATAAGCTGTATTATGAGCAGAAGCAGCAACTGCTCAAGATGTTTCTTCTCTGCTATTGTGGAATTCTCCTTTGCAACTGTTGTAAGCTCATGAAGGAGGCTCTAGCTCACCATCTACTGGAGTGATTAGGTCTGCTGGTTCACTACCTAGTGAAGGATTCAAGACATGCTGGGAGTGTTTAGGTCTGCTGGTTCACTACCTAGTGAAGGATTCAAGGCACGCTGGGAGTGTTTAGGTCTGCTGGTTCACTACCTTAGAGAAGGATTCAAGACATGCTGGGAGTGTTTAGGTCTGCTGGTTCACTACCTAGTGAAGGATTCAAGGCATGCTGGGAGTGTTTAGGTCTGCTGGTTTACTACCTTAGTGAAGGATTCAAGGCATGCTGGGAGTGTTTAGGTCTGCTGGTTCACTACCTAGTGAAGGATTCAAGACATGCTGGGAGTGTTTAGGTCTGCTGGTTCACTACCTTAGTTCAAGGCATGCTGGGAGTGTTTAGGTCTGCTGGTTCACTACCTTAGTTCAAGGCATGCTGGGAGTGTTTAGGTCTGCTGGTTCACTACCTAGTGAAGGATTCAAGACATGCTGTAAGACTCCCAGCGTGCATAGCATACTCCCTGATAGACTAGAAGCAGGTGGAGCCATAATTGTCAACAATTAGATCTCACCAGCTGGATGGAGAGGTTAAAGGACTTGAAAGTTTTCCAGAAATTAAATAACAACAACAATATTGATAATAAAATAAATAAAAGTTCTTTATCGTAAAATTTCCCAACAAGTACACACACTGACAGACACCACAATTCCCTGGCTCCGCCTCAAGCATGGGAGATATATGGAGGTAAGGATCAATAAAAACTAAGGACAAGGAGGATCATAGACTTACTTCCTGGCCAGTCCTATGGAGCAATATAGGAGATGGCCGGCAACAGGAAGGGGTGCTAAGCCATTGGCCTTGCTTGAGTTGGCCACCACGCAGGACAACTCAGGTTCCATATCTTTATGAGCACGAATAACCTGAGCATACACCAACTCTCCCACCTGAGTAGGGAAAGGGAGAAAGAGGAAGTCAGGTGTCATGTTATGCTATGACATCGTGGCTTCATCCAGCACAAATAAACGCTGCTTACACCCGACTTCGCTACTCAGCTTTGCTCAACACCTGATGTTTGAACATTGCCTAGTTGCATGCAGCTAGTGAGGGGCAACATGCAGAAGCTAGTGAGCGGCAGCAGCCAGTGAGGGGCAGCAGCCAGTGAGGGGCAGCAGCTAGTGAGGGGCATCTGCCAGTGAGGGGCAGCAGCCAGTGAGGGGCAGCTGCTAATGAGGGAGCTAAGCCTTATTCCTTATAGTGGTGGCACCCTATAAAACTCCAAGAAAGAACTATAATGTTCCATCCTGGGTTGCATGGATGCATTTGTTTTGACCATATTCTTATATTTGCATACCTGGAGACTTGGTTTATTTCTCTTAGTGGCTCCTTCAAATGCTAACTCAGGCAAGATAGCAGGCATGGCAGAACAAATGTCCACTCTGTAACTCTTCCCAGTTCCCTTGATCACGCCCACCACCCGATCACCACAAACTGGCACATACTGGGAATGCAAAACAAACTCGATCAAAAATTCCAATTACGAACGATAAATTAATTGGGATATGTGCTCTGCAGAGCAGTCTCACATAGTCAGACCCAGAGCACCAATTGCTTTACTCAGAAGGTAGATTGGTAAAGGGTCCAGCTACGAGAGCCTATCTGTAGAGATGCATGTAGGAAGGTCAGTGGATGGCGACACAGACAAAAATATGCATATGAAGAACTTCCAATATGAACTTCCAATACTGTCTATAGTAGCGAAGTACTGAAGCTTACTCTCTTAGCGCTATAATCCACCCACGTCCTCTTGTTTGACCCCGCCTCCATCTTGGCTGCCTTTAGCAAGCCTGCAGTAGATACCGTAGCAGAGCTGTGGTCTTCCTCCAAGATATGAAGACCTGGACCTATATTCAGAGATGATAGAGTTACTTCATCCCCTGGTAACACAACTTTTAAACTGGCCATTATGTAAGCGGCACTAGGGTAGATCCTTTACCGATTTTGGAACCATAGCGCGTGCCATTGTCAATATCCAAAAATGCTGACAAGCATTATTGCCTAGACGAGATTTCCCAGAATGTCTTCTCCCATGTTTGATGGGCAGTATCGCTCAAGACCCCAAGTTTCACTCAGAGGTGCTAGCAAACAAGTAAGAGGTGTGTGTGTGTGTGTGTGTGCACAAAATGAGATGAGGGTGTGTGGCCTGGGAATGTTGGATTAGTGGCTAGAGGAGGGAGGGATGTGGTCTGGGAATGGTGGCTTAGAGTAGCAAGAGAGAGAACTGTAGGTTATAATGATTAATTGTGAAGCCTTCATATCATTCTTGTCATACCCATTATATTATTCTTGTGTCTTCCCTATCTTTGGGATGGTGAGAAAGAAGGTTTGGTGTTCCTAGCATGTAAGACTTCGTGATAACTATAGTTGTGTTCCAGTTAGAGTGCAGGGGTCATGTTCATACATTTCAACACACAGAAACTCCTGAGTTATGGTGGGAAGAGTGGCCACACTTCTGTGACGAGTTATTGTCCCGAAGTGTGCAAAATATTGCCCAATATATTTGTGATTATTGACACCAGTGAACCTAAGAATAGGGTAATGTCAAGTATTAGGTGTGAAGGAGTGTGTATAGGGTAATGTCAAGTATTAGGTGTGAAGGAGTGTGTATAGGGTTAGGTCAAGTATTAGGTGTGAAGGAGTGTGTATAGGGTAATGTCAAGTATTAGGTGTGAAGGAGTGTGTATAGGGTAATGTCAAGTATTAGGTGTGAAGGAGTGTGTATAGGGTAATGTCAAGTATTAGGTGTGAAGGAGTGTGTATAGGGTAATGTCAAGTATTAGGTGTGAAGGAGTGTGTATAGGGTAATGTCAAGTATTAGGTGTGAAGGAGTGTGTATAGGGTAATGTCAAGTATTAGGTGTGAAGGAGTATGTATAGGGTAATGTCAAGTATTAGGTGTGAAGGAGTGTGTATAGGGTAATGTCAAGTATTAGGTGTGAAGGAGTGTGTATAGGGTAATGTCAAGTATTAGGTGTGAAGGAGTGTGTATAGGGTAATGTCAAGTATTAGGTGTGAAGGAGTGTGTATAGGGTAATGTCAAGTATTAGGTGTGAAGGAGTGTGTATAGGGTTAGGTCAAGTATTAGGTGTGAAGGAGTGTGTATAGGGTAATGTCAAGTATTAGGTGTGAAGGAGTGTGTATAGGGTTAGGTCAAGTATTAGGTGTGAAGGAGTGTGTATAGGGTAATGTCAAGTATTAGGTGTGAAGGAGTGTGTATAGGGTTAGGTCAAGTATTAGGTGTGAAGGAGTGTGTATAGGGTAATGTCAAGTATTAGGTGTGAAGGAGTGTGTATAGGGTAATGTCAAGTATTAGGTGTGAAGGAGTATGTATAGGGTAATGTCAAGTATTAGGTGTGAAGGAGTGTGTATAGGGTTAGGTCAAGTATTAGGTGTGAAGGAGTGTGTATAGGGTTAGGTCAAGTATTAGGTGTGAAGGAGTGTGTATAGGGTAATGTCAAGTATTAGGTGTGAAGGAGTGTGTATAGGGTAATGTCAAGTATTAGGTGTGAAGGAGTGTGTATAGGGTAATGTCAAGTATTAGGTGTGAAGGAGTGTGTATAGGGTAATGTCAAGTATTAGGTGTGAAGGAGTATGTATAGGGTAATGTCAAGTATTAGGTGTGAAGGAGTGTGTATAGGGTAATGTCAAGTATTAGGTGTGAAGGAGTGTGTATAGGGTAATGTCAAGTATTAGGTGTGTATAGGGTAATGTCAAGTATTAGGTGTGTATAGGGTTAGGTCAAGTATTAGGTGTAAGAAGTATGTATAGGGTAATGTCAAGTATTAGGTGTCATGGCAAGTATTAGGTGTGAAGGAGTATGTATAGGGTAATGTCAAGCATTAGGTGTCATGGCAAGTATTAGGTGTAAGAAGTGTCTATAGGGTAATGTCAAGTATTAGGTGTCATGGCAAGTATTAGGTGTGAAGGAGTATGTATAGGGTAATGTCAAGTATTAGGTGTCATGGCAAGTATTAGGTGTAAGAAGTGTGTATAGGGTAATGTCAAGTATTAGGTGTCATGGCAAGTATTAGGTGTAAGAAGTGTGTATAGGGTAATGTCAAGTATTACAGGTTATGTAGGTGTGAAGGAGTGCGTACTAGTATTAAAACACGCTAAAGAGGGTCTCAAATGGTTCAAGAGGTGAGAGTGGAACTGCCAATTATGGTCTGGCAGTGCCGCTAGCTCAGATTCGGCAGTGATTGTTGGCTTAGGTGCACATTGTTGACTAAGATGGATACCTAGTTGCACATCAGCAGTGAGAATGTTCCATTTTTATGAACCGTATTGGACTGAGTTTACTTGAAGGAAACTGGTCTGTGGGTAAGGGGACTGTGGGTAAGGGTAGTGAGGAGACAGGACCATGTGTGTGGACTCACCTACAGCACCTGTGTCTGTGGGTAAGGAGAGTGAGGGGGGGGGAGGAGACAGGACCGTGTGTGTGGAGTCACCTACAGCACCTGTGTCTGTGGGTAAGGAGGAGGAGACAGGACCATGTGTGTGGACTCACCTACAGCACCTGTGTCTGTGGGTAAGGGGAGGGAGGAGACAGGACCGTGTGTGTGGAGTCACCTACAGCACCTGTGTCTGTGGGTAAGGGTAGTGAGGAGACAGGACCATGTGTGTGGACTCACCTACAGCACCTGTGTCTGTGGGTAAGGAGAGTGAGGAGACAGGACCGTGTGTGTGGACTCACCTACAGCACCTGTGTCTGTGGGTAAGGGGAGTGAGGAGACAGGACCATGTGTGTGGACTCACCTACAGCACCTGTGTCTGTGGGTAAGGGGAGTGAGGAGACAGGACCATGTGTGTGGGCTCACCTACAGCACCTGTGTCTGTGGGTAAGGAGAGTGAGGAGACAGGACCGTATGTGTGGACTCACCTACAGCACCTGTGTCTGTGGGTAAGGGGAGTGAGGAGACAGGACCATGTGTGTGGAGTCACCTACAGCACCTGTGTCTGTGGGTAAGGGGAGTGAGGAGACAGGACCATGTGTGTGGACTCACCTACAGCACCTGTGTCTGTGGGTAAGGGGAGGGAGGAGACAGGACCGTGTGTGTGGAGTCACCTACAGCACCTGTGTCTGTGGGTAAGGGGAGGGAGGAGACAGGACCGTGTGTGTGGAGTCACCTACAGCACCTGTGTCTGTGGGTAAGGGTAGTGAGGAGACAGGACCGTGTGTGTGGACTCACCTACAGCACCTGTGTCTGTGGGTAAGGGGAGTGAGGAGACAGGACCGTATGTGTGGACTCACCTACAGCACCTGTGTCTGTGGGTAAGGGTAGTGAGGAGACAGGACCGTGTGTGTGGACTCACCTACAGCACCTGTGTCTGTGGGTAAGGGGAGTGAGGAGACAGGACCATGTGTGTGGACTCACCTACAGCACCTGTGTCTGTGGGTAAGGAGAGTGAGGAGACAGGACCGTATGTGTGGACTCACCTACAGCACCTGTGTCTGTGGGTAAGGGGAGTGAGGAGACAGGACCATGTGTGTGGAGTCACCTACAGCACCTGTGTCTGTGGGTAAGGGGAGTGAGGAGACAGGACCATGTGTGTGGACTCACCTACAGCACCTGTGTCTGTGGGTAAGGGGAGGGAGGAGACAGGACCGTGTGTGTGGAGTCACCTACAGCACCTGTGTCTGTGGGTAAGGGTAGTGAGGAGACAGGACCATGTGTGTGGACTCACCTACAGCACCTGTGTCTGTGGGTAAGGAGAGTGAGGAGACAGGACCGTATGTGTGGACTCACCTACAGCACCTGTGTCTGTGGGTAAGGGGAGTGAGGAGACAGGACCATGTGTGTGGACTCACCTACAGCACCTGTGTCTGTGGGTAAGGGGAGTGAGGAGACAGGACCATGTGTGTGGACTCACCTACAGCACCTGTGTCTGTGGGTAAGGGGGAGGAGGAGACAGGACCGTGTGTGTGGAGTCACCTACAGCACCTGTGTCTGTGGGTAAGGGGGAGGAGACAGGACCATGTGTGGACTCACCTACAGCACCTGTGTCTGTGGGTAAGGGTAGTGAGGAGACAGGACCGTGCGTATGGACTCACCTACCAGAGGTCGCAGGTTTTACCCAGGGCTTGGGTGTAACCCGGGTTTAAGGGTTAAATACCTTTTACCCGGGTTTTACCCAGGTTTTACTCAAACATGGATACAACCCAGGATAAAATAATAGACACAATAGGTTTATTAAACTGTAAGGATATTATAAGAAATTAACTCTGTAATCAGGAAGTAAGACATTCAATAAACGGCAACTGTAAAGAACTAGACAAAAACAGGAGCTGTGTTTCACTCAGCATTTGTTTACCAAGTGACAAGGTTGTCTACTAGAGTATATATTTTTTATTTAATGATTTATTTAAATATTTAAACAAGATTCATGGGATTAAAGTCCAATTGATATGCAAGTTAAACAGATTTAATAGTCAATCTCTAGCCTGTGGCAGAAGACGAGTTTCTGGGCTTTCTCATTTTTGTAATTGCAGTACACTTACTAAACTGTAAGCAGTGAATGATGACCTGTGGTATTTGCTTGCCTTTTAAATAGCCCCGGTGTCCACCACCAGCCAGACACTTGTGGCTCTGGGACAGGGCTGTGACAGGGCTACAAATAAGTGTTTTATATCACCACTGGGTAATACCTGGGTAAAACCCGGGTAAAATACGGGTAAAATAGGGGTAAAACCTGGGCGAAATACCTAAAACACAGGTTTTACCCACTGGGCTGGGTTAAATAGGTTTTACCCGGGTAAAATGCAAACACTGTCACCTACAGCACCCATGTCTCTGTGCACCAGACACACTCATCTGTTCCCTTGCTCGCTTCTTGCACATCTTGTCTTCTCTCTCAGACAATCCAATACAATTACTTGTAAATTGTTTGTTTTTGCTTTATTTTGTTATTTGTAATTAATGGAGTGTGACAGCACTCCCTGATTGATTGATATTGAGTGGTGGACGACTAAACTACTCCCCCTCCTCCACATTTTATTATAAAGCTCTTCTCTCGGCTAAACTCACTTGCCCTAGCCCAGCTCCTTAGCAACAACCCAAGCAATGTGGTTTCTGCTTCTGCTAGTCTCAGAAGCAGCCAATGGGGGAAACAGGCAGACCTAAAAAATTTGTGAAAAATCTTTCTGTTTATCCTTCACCTCTTGCTTCCTCCATGCCTAACTCGCATTCAATATGCTCATCCATAACATTTTCAGTGCCAGAAGCCTCCAACTTTTCCAATGCATATCCAAGACTTTTTTCTTTTCTTTTCTGGTTGTGGGAAATAGCATAGGTAATGGTCATCAGGCAGTGAGTTTGCTGACGATGCTAAACATTCAATGCACATCGCAATGCCAACTAGCACTTGCTAATACTAAAACACCTCATGCACAGCATTAGGGGCAATGCCAACTAGCACTTGCTAATACTAAGCCACCTCATGCACAGCATTAGAGGCAATGCCAACTAGCACTGGCTAATACTAAGCCACCTCATGCACAGCATTAGAGGCAATGCCAACTAGCACTGGCTAATACTAAGCCACCTCATGCACAGCATTAGAGGCAATGCCAACTAGCACTTGCTAATACTAAGACACCTCATGCACAGCATTAGAGGCAATGCCAACTAGCACTTGCTAATACTAAGCCACCTCATGCACAGCATTAGAGGCAATGCCAACTAGCACTTGCTAATACTAAGCCACCTCATGCGCAGCATTAGTGGCAATGCCAACTAGCACTGGCTAATACTAAGCCACCTCATGCACAGCATTAGAGGCAATGCCAACTAGCACTTGCTAATACTAAGACACCTCATGCACAGCATTAGAGGCAATGCCAACTAGCACTTGCTAATACTAAGACACCTCATGCACAGCATTAGGGGCAATGCCAACTAGCACTTGCTAATACTAAGACACCTTATGCACAGCATTAGAGACAATGCCAACTAGCACTTGCTAATACTAAGCCACCTCATGCACAGCATTAGAGGCAATGCCAACTAGCACTTGCCAATACTAAGCCATCTCATGCACAGCATTAGAGGCAATGCCAACTAGCGCTTCCTAATACTAAATGCACAGCATTAGGGGCAATGCCAACTAGCACTTGCTAATACTAAGCCACCTCATGCACAGCATTAGGGACAATGCCAACTAGCACTTGCTAATACTAAGACACCTCATGAACAGCATTAGAGGCAATGCCAACTAGCACTTGCTAATACTAAGCCACCTCATGCACAGCATTAGAGGCAATGCCAACTAGCACTTGCCAATACTAAGCCACCTCATGCACAGCATTAGAGGCAATGCCAACTAGCACTTGCTAATACTAAGCCACCTCATGCACAGCATTAGAGGCAATGCCAACTAGCACTTGCCAATACTAAGCCACCTCATGCACAGCATTAGAGGCAGTGCCAACTAGCACTTGCTAATACTAAGACACCTCATTAGAGGCAATGCCAACTAGCACTTGCTAATACTAAGACACCTCATGCACAGCATTAGAGGCAATGCCAACTAGCACTTGCTAATACTAAGCCACCTCATGCACAGCATTAGAGGCAATGCCAACTAGCACTGGCTAATACTAAGCCATCTCATGCACAGCATTAGAGGCAGTGCCAACTAGCACTTGCTAATACTAAGCCACCTCATGCACAGCATTAGGGGCAATGCCAACTAGCACTTGCTAATACTACTAAGCCACCTCATGCACAGCATTAGAGGCAATGCCAACTAGCACTTGCTAATACTAAGCCACCTCATGCACAGCATTAGAGGCAATGCCAACTAGCACTGGCTAATACTAAGACACCTCATGCACAGTATTAGGGGCAATGCCAACTAGCACTTGCTAATACTAAGCCACCTCATGCACAGCATTAGAGGCAATGCCAACTAGCACTTGCTAATACTAAGACACCTCATGCACAGCATTAGAGGCAGTGCCAACTAGCACTTGCTAATACTAAGACACCTATTAGAGGCAATGGCAACTAGCACTTGCTAATACTAAGACACCTCATGCACAGCATTAGAGGCAATGCCAACTAGCACTTGCTAATACTAAGCCACCTCATGCACAGCATTAGAGGCAGTGCCAACTAGCACTTGCTAATACTAAGCCACCCCATGCAAAGCATTAGAGGCAATGCCAACTAGCACTTGCTAATACTAAGACACCTCATGCACAGCATTAGAGGCAATGCCAACTAGCACTTGCTAATACTAAGCCACCTCATGCACAGCATTAGAGGCAATGCCAACTAGCACTGGCTAATACTAAGCCACCTCATGCACAGCATTAGAGGCAGTGCCAACTAGCACTTGCTAATACTAAGCCACCCCATGCAAAGCATTAGAGGCAATGCCAACTAGCACTTGCTAATACTAAGACACCTCATGCACAGCATTAGAGGCAATGCCAACTAGCACTTGCTAATACTAAGCCACCTCATGCACAGTATTAGAGGCAATGGCAACTAGCACTGGCTAATACTAAGCCACCTCATGCACAGCATTAGAGGCAATGGCAACTAGCACTTGCTAATACTAAGCCACCTCATGCACAGCATTAGAGGCAATGCCAACTAGCACGTGCTAATACTAAGCCACCTCATGCACAGCATTAGAGGCAATGCCAACTAGCACTTGCCAATACTAAGACACCACATGCATGGCATTAGAGGCAATGCCAACTAGCACTTACTAATACTAAGCCACCTCATGCACAGCATTAGAGGCAATGCCAACTAGCACTTGCTAATACTAAGCCACCTCATGCACAGTATTAGAGGCAATGGCAACTAGCACTGGCTAATACTAAGCCACCTCATGCACAGCATTAGAGGCAGTGCCAACTAGCACTTGCTAATACTAAGACACCTCATGCACAGCATTAGAGGCAATGGCAACTAGCACTTGCTAATACTAAGCCACCTCATGCACAGCATTAGAGGCAATGCCAACTAGCACTGGCTAATACTAAGCCACCTCATGCACAGCATTAGAGGCAATGCCAACTAGCACTTGCTAATACTAAGCCACCTCATGCACAGCATTAGGGGCAATGCCAACTAGCACTTGCTAATACTAAGCCACCTCATGCACAGCATTAGAGGCAGTGCCAACTAGCACTTGCTAATACTAAGCCACCTCATGCACAGCATTAGAGGCAATGCCAACTAGCACTGGCTAATACTAAGCCACCTCATGCACAGCATTAGGGGCAATGCCAACTAGCACTTGCTAATACTAAGCCACCTCATGCACAGCATTAGGGGCAATGCCAACTAGCACTTGCTAATACTAAGACACCTCATGCACAGCCAAGGGGCTGCCTCTAATAACATTCTTCTATGTGTGTGTGCTGACATTGGTGCTCAAAAAGGAGCAAGGTAGATGCAGTGTGTGGGCTGACATTGGTGCTCAAGAAGGAGCAAGGTAGATACAGTATGTGTACTGACATGTGGTGCTCAAGAAGGAGCAAGGTAGATACAGTGTGTGTACTGACATTGGTGCTCAAGAAGGAGCAAGGTAGATACAGTGTGTGTACTGACATTGGTGGTCAAGAAGGAGCAAGGTAGATACAGTATGTGTGTTGACATGTGGTGCTCAAGAAGGAGCAAGGTAGATACAGTGTGTGTACTGACATGTGGTGCTCAAGAAGGAGCAAGGTAGATACAGTGTGTGTACTGACATTGGTGCTCAAGAAGGAGCAAGGTAGATACAGTGTGTGTACTGACATGTGGTGCTCAAGAAGGAGCAAGGTAGATACAGTGTGTGTACTGACATTGGTGCTCAAGAAGGAGCAAGGTAGATACAGTGTGTGTACTGACATGTGGTGCTCAAGAAGGAGCAAGGTAGATACAGTGTGTGTACTGACATTGATGCTCAAGAAGGAGCAAGGTAGATACAGTGTGTGTACTGACATTGGTGCTCAAGAAGGAGCAAGGTAGATACAGCGTGTGTACTGACATTGGTGCTCAAGAAGGAGCAAGGTAGATACAGTATGTGTGCTGATATGTGGTGCTCAAGAAGGAGCAAGGTAGATACAGTGTGTGTACTGACATGTGGTGCTCAAGAAGGAGCAAGGTAGATACAGTGTGTGTACTGACATGTGGTGCTCAAGAAGGAGCAAGGTAGATACAGTGTGTGTACTGACATTGGTGCTCAAGAAGGAGGAAGGTAGATACAGTGTGTGGGCTGACATTGGTGCTCAAGAAGGAGCAAGGTAGATACAGTATGTGTACTGACATTGGTGCTCAAGAAGGAGCAAGGTAGATACAGTGTGTGTACTGACATTGGTGCTCAAGAAGGAGCAAGGTAGATACAGTGTGTGTACTGACATTGGTGCTCAAGAAGGAGCAAGGTAGATACAGTGTGTGTACTGACATTGGTGGTCAAGAAGGAGCAAGGTAGATACAGTGTGTGTACTGACATTGGTGCTCAAGAAGGAGGAAGGTAGATACAGTGTGTGTACTGACATTGGTGCTCAAGAAGGAGCAAGGTAGATACAGTATGTGTACTGACATGTGGTGCTCAAGAAGGAGCAAGGTAGATACAGTGTGTGTACTGACATTGGTGCTCAAGAAGGAGCAAGGTAGATACAGTGTGTGTGATGACATGTGATGCTCAAGAAGGAGCAAGGTAGATACAGTGTGTGTACTGACATGTGGTGCTCAAGAAGGAGCAAGGTAGATACAGTGTGTGTGATGACATTGATGCTCAAGAAGGAGCAAGGTAGATACAGTGTGTGTACTGACATGTGGTGCTCAAGAAGGAGCAAGGTAGATACAGTGTGTGTACTGACATGTGGTGCTCAAGAAGGAGCAAGGTAGATACAGTGTGTGTACTGACATGTGGTGCTCAAGAAGGAGCAAGGTAGATACAGTGTGTGTACTGACATGTGGTGCTCAAGAAGGAGCAAGGTAGATACAGCGTATGTGTGCTGACATTGGTGCTCAAGAAGGAGCAAGGTAGATACAGTGTGTGTACTGACATGTGGTGCTCAAGAAGGAGCAAGGTAGATACAGTGTGTGTACTGACATGTGGTACTCAAGAAGGAGCAAGGTAGATACAGTATGTGTACTGACATGTGGTACTCAAGAAGGAGCAAGGTAGATACAGTGTGTGTACTGACATGTGGTGCTCAAGAAGGAGCAAGGTAGATACAGCGTACATGTATGTGTGCTGACATTGGTGCTCAAGAAGGAGCAAGGTAGATACAGTGTGTGTACTGACATGTGGTGCTCAAGAAGGAGCAAGGTAGATACAGTGTGTGTACTGACATGTGGTACTCAAGAAGGAGCAAGGTAGATACAGTATGTGTACTGACATGTGGTGCTCAAGAAGGAGCAAGGTAGATACAGTGTGTGTACTGACATGTGGTGCTCAAGAAGGAGCAAGGTAGATACAGTGTGTGGGCTGACATTGATGCTCAAGAAGGAGCAAGGTAGATACAGTGTGTGTACTGACATGTGGTACTCAAGAAGGAGCAAGGTAGATACAGTATGTGTACTGACATGTGGTACTCAAGAAGGAGCAAGGTAGATACAGTGTGTGTACTGACATGTGGTGCTCAAGAAGGAGCAAGGTAGATACAGTGTGTGTACTGACATTGGTGCTCAAGAAGGAGCAAGGTAGATACAGTATGTGTACTGACATGTGGTGCTCAAGAAGGAGCAAGGTAGATACAGTGTGTGTACTGACATTGGTGCTCAAGAAGGAGCAAGGTAGATACAGTGTGTGTGATGACATGTGATGCTCAAGAAGGAGCAAGGTAGATACAGTGTGTGTACTGACATGTGGTGCTCAAGAAGGAGCAAGGTAGATACAGTGTGTGTGATGACATTGATGCTCAAGAAGGAGCAAGGTAGATACAGTGTGTGTACTGACATGTGGTGCTCAAGAAGGAGCAAGGTAGATACAGTGTGTGTACTGACATGTGGTGCTCAAGAAGGAGCAAGGTAGATACAGTGTGTGTACTGACATGTGGTGCTCAAGAAGGAGCAAGGTAGATACAGTGTGTGTACTGACATGTGGTGCTCAAGAAGGAGCAAGGTAGATACAGCGTATGTGTGCTGACATTGGTGCTCAAGAAGGAGCAAGGTAGATACAGTGTGTGTACTGACATGTGGTGCTCAAGAAGGAGCAAGGTAGATACAGTGTGTGTACTGACATGTGGTACTCAAGAAGGAGCAAGGTAGATACAGTATGTGTACTGACATGTGGTACTCAAGAAGGAGCAAGGTAGATACAGTGTGTGTACTGACATGTGGTGCTCAAGAAGGAGCAAGGTAGATACAGCGTATGTGTGCTGACATTGGTGCTCAAGAAGGAGCAAGGTAGATACAGTGTGTGTACTGACATGTGGTGCTCAAGAAGGAGCAAGGTAGATACAGTGTGTGTACTGACATGTGGTACTCAAGAAGGAGCAAGGTAGATACAGTATGTGTACTGACATGTGGTGCTCAAGAAGGAGCAAGGTAGATACAGTGTGTGTACTGACATGTGGTGCTCAAGAAGGAGCAAGGTAGATACAGTGTGTGGGCTGACATTGATGCTCAAGAAGGAGCAAGGTAGATACAGTGTGTGTACTGACATGTGGTGCTCAAGAAGGAGCAAGGTAGATACAGTGTGTGGGCTGACATTGATGCTCAAGAAGGAGCAAGGTAGATACAGTGTGTGTACTGACATGTGGTGCTCAAGAAGGAGCAAGGTAGATACAGTGTGTGTACTGACATTGGTGCTCAAGAAGGGGCAAGGTAGATACAGTGTGTGTACTGACATTGGTGCTCAAGAAGGAGCAAGGTAGATACAGTGTGTGTACTGACATTGATGCTCAAGAAGGAGCAAGGTAGATACAGCGTGTGTACTGACATTGGTGGTCAAGAAGGAGCAAGGTAGATACAGTGTGTGTACTGACATGTGGTGCTCAAGAAGGAGCAAGGTAGATATGGTGTGTGTACTGACATTGGTGCTCAAGAAGGAGCAAGGTAGATACAGTGTGTGTACTGACATTGGTACTCAAGAAGGAGCAAGGTAGATACAGTGTGTGTACTGACATGTGGTGCTCAAGAAGGAGCAAGGTAGATACAGTGTGTGTACTGACATTGGTGCCCAAGAAGGAGCAAGGTAGATACAGTGTGTGTACTGACATGTGGTGCTCAAGAAGGAGCAAGGTAGATACAGTGTGTGTGATGACATTGGTGGTCAAGAAGGAGCAAGGTAGATACAGTATGTGTACTGACATGTGGTGCTGAGCAAGGTAGATACAGTGTGTGTACTGACATTGGTGCTCAAGAAGGAGCAAGGTAGATACAGTGTGTGTACTGACATTGGTGCCCAAGAAGGAGCAAGGTAGATACAGTGTGTGTACTGACATGTGGTGCTCAAGAAGGAGCAAGGTAGATACAGTGTGTGTACTGACATTTGTGCTCAAGAAGGAGCAAGGTAGATACAGTGTGTGTACTGACATGTGGTGCTCAAGAAGGAGCAAGGTAGATACAGTGTGTGTACTGACATGTGGTGCTCAAGAAGGAGCAAGGTAGATACAGTGTGTGTGATGACATTGGTGGTCAAGAAGGGGCAAGGTAGATACAGTATGTGTGCTGACATTGGTGCTCAAGAAGGGGCAAGGTAGATACAGTGTGTGTACTGACATTGATGCTCAAGAAGGAGCAAGGTAGATACAGTGTGTGTACTGACATGTGGTGCTCAAGAAGGAGCAAGGTAGATACAGTGTGTGTACTGACATGTGGTGCTCAAGAAGGAGCAAGGTAGATACATTGTGTGTACTGACATTGGTGCTCAAGAAGGAGCAAGGTAGATACAGTGTGTGGGCTGACATTGATGCTCAAGAAGGAGCAAGGTAGATACAGTGTGTGTACTGACATGTGGTGCTCAAGAAGGAGCAAGGTAGATACAGTGTGTGGGCTGACATTGATGCTCAAGTAGGAGCAAGGTAGATACAGTGTGTGTACTGACATGTGGTGCTCAAGAAGGAGCAAGGTAGATACAGTGTGTGTACTGACATTGGTGCTCAAGAAGGGGCAAGGTAGATACAGTATGTGTACTGACATTGATGCTCAAGAAGGAGCAAGGTAGATACAGCGTGTGTACTGACATTGGTGCTCAAGAAGGAGCAAGGTAGATACAGTGTGTGTACTGACATTGATGCTCAAGAAGGAGCAAGGTAGATACAGCGTGTGTACTGACATTGGTGGTCAAGAAGGAGCAAGGTAGATACAGTGTGTGTACTGACATGTGGTGCTCAAGAAGGAGCAAGGTAGATACAGTGTGTGTACTGACATTGGTGCTCAAGAAGGAGCAAGGTAGATACAGTGTGTGTACTGACATTGGTGGTCAAGAAGGAGCAAGGTAGATACAGTGTGTGTACTGACATGTGGTGCTCAAGAAGGAGCAAGGTAGATACAGTGTGTGTACTGACATTGGTGCTCAAGAAGGAGCAAGGTAGATACAGTGTGTGTACTGACATTGGTACTCAAGAAGGAGCAAGGTAGATACAGTGTGTGTACTGACATGTGGTGCTCAAGAAGGAGCAAGGTAGATACAGTGTGTGTACTGACATTGGTGCCCAAGAAGGAGCAAGGTAGATACAGTGTGTGTACTGACATGTGGTGCTCAAGAAGGAGCAAGGTAGATACAGTGTGTGTGATGACATTGGTGGTCAAGAAGGAGCAAGGTAGATACAGTATGTGTACTGACATGTGGTGCTGAGCAAGGTAGATACAGTGTGTGTACTGACATTGGTGCTCAAGAAGGAGCAAGGTAGATACAGTGTGTGTACTGACATTGGTGCCCAAGAAGGAGCAAGGTAGATACAGTGTGTGTACTGACATGTGGTGCTCAAGAAGGAGCAAGGTAGATACAGTGTGTGTGATGACATTGGTGGTCAAGAAGGGGCAAGGTAGATACAGTATGTGTGCTGACATTGGTGCTCAAGAAGGGGCAAGGTAGATACAGTGTGTGTACTGACATTGATGCTCAAGAAGGAGCAAGGTAGATACAGTGTGTGTACTGACATGTGGTGCTCAAGAAGGAGCAAGGTAGATACAGTGTGTGTACTGACATGTGGTGCTCAAGAAGGAGCAAGGTAGATACATTGTGTGTACTGACATGTGGTGTGTGCTCAAGAAGGAGCAAGGTAGATACAGTGTGTGTACTGACATGTGGTGCTCAAGAAGGAGCAAGGTAGATACAGTGTGTGTACTGACATTGTTGGTCAAGAAGGAGCAAGGTAGATACAGTATGTGTGCTGACATTGGTGCTCAAGAAGGAGCAAGGTAGATACAGTGTGTGTACTGACATTGATGCTCAAGAAGGAGCAAGGTAGATACAGTGTGTGTACTGACATTGATGCTCAAGAAGGAGCAAGGTAGATACAGTGTGTGTACTGACATTGATGCTCAAGAAGGAGCAAGGTAGATACAGTGTGTGTACTGACATTGGTGCTCAAGAAGGAGCAAGGTAGATACAGTGTGTGTACTGACATGTGGTGCTCAAGAAGGAGCAAGGTAGATACAGTGTGTGTACTGACATTGATGCTCAAGAAGGAGCAAGGTAGATACAGTGTGTGTACTGACATTGGTGCTCAAGAAGGAGCAAGGTAGATACAGTATGTGTGTACTGACATTGGTGGTCAAGAAGGAGCAAGGTAGATACAGTGTGTGTGATGACATTGGTGCTCAAGAAAGAGCAAGGTAGATACAGTGTGTGTACTGACATGTGGTGCTCAAGAAAGGAGCAAGGTAGATACAGTGTGTGTACTGACATGTGGTGCTCAAGAAAGGAGCAAGGTAGATACAGTGTGTGTACTGACATTGGTGCTCAAGAAGGAGCAAGGGAGATACAGTGTGTGTACTGACATGTGGTGCTCAAGAAGGAGCAAGGTAGATACAGTGTGTGTACTGACATTGGTGCTCAAGAAGGAGCAAGGTAGATACAGTGTGTGTACTGACATTGGTGCTCAAGAAGGAGCAAGGTAGATACAGTGTGTGTACTGACATTGGTGCTCAAGAAGGAGCAAGGTAGATACAGTGTGTGTACTGACATTGGTGCTCAAGAAGGAGCAAGGTAGATACAGTATGTGTGCTGACATGTGGTGCTCAAGAAGGAGCAAGGTAGATACAGTGTGTGTACTGACATTGATGCTCAAGAAGGAGCAAGGTAGAGACAGTGTGTGTACTGACATTGATGCTCAAGAAGGAGCAAGGTAGATACAGTATGTGTGATGACATGTGGTGCTCAAGAAGGAGCAAGGTAGATACAGTGTGTGTACTGACATTGGTGATCAAGAAGGAGCAAGGTAGATACAGCGTGTGTACTGACATGTGGTGCTCAAGAAGGTAGATACAGTGTGTGTACTGACATGTGGTGCTCAAGAAGGAGCAAGGTAGATACAGTGTGTGTACTGACATTGGTGGTCATGAAGGAGCAAGGTAGATACAGTGTGTGTACTGACATTGGTGCTCAAGAAGAAGCAAGGTAGATACAGTGTGTGTACTGACATGTAGTGCTCAAGAAGGAGCAAGGTAGATACAGCGTGTGTACTGACATTGATGCTCAAGAAGGAGCAAGGTAGATACAGTGTGTGTACTGACATTGGTGCTCAAGAAGGAGCAAGGTAGATACAGTGTGTGTACTGACATGTGGTGCTCAAGAAGGTAGATACAGTGTGTGTACTGACATTGGTGCTCAAGAAGGAGCAAGGTACTGTAGATACAGCGTTAAAAACCCCTGGAATCTCTGTTGTTTTGTGTGTTGAAGTTCCTCCCTGCCACATGTTGAAGATGACTGGACCACCAAACCAAACAACAACTAGAAACAAGACAAAAGAATGTTTCTTTGTTTAGGCCCAAACATGGATAACCACACAGACCACAACTAGTGAGATGACCCTTTACCACTTACTATCATGTAAACTAGTGAGATGACCCCTTACCACCCTTTACCACCTACTATCATGTAAACCAGTGAGATGACCCTTTACCACTTACAATATGCAAACCAGTGAGATGACCCTTTACCACTCGCAATAAATCCAATGAGTGAGGTGACCCTTTACCGCTTACAATTAAATCTAACCTGTGTGATGACCCTTTACCACTGTACAGATTTAACAATGGTAAGGGGTATTTGACTGGTGTGCATGGATTTAAATGGTGAAGAATTGTCTGACTGGTTGTGGTCTGCATGGTTGCAATCTTGTTCCCTTTCTTCTGTGACAGGTTGGTTTGCCTAAGAACACTCTTGTTCTTGTGCAATACATCTTGTTAGTGTTGTTGTGGTTTTTGTGATTTGAGTCAGCGCCTCCTCAGTGGTGTGCACTAGAGAACACTCCTCCTTGGTGGTGTGCACTAGAGAACACCCCTCCTTGGTGGTGTGCACTAGAGAATACTCCTCCTCAGTGGTGTGCACTAGAGAACACTCCTCCTTGGTGGTGTGCACTAGAGAACACTCCTCCTCGGTGGTGTGCACTAGAGAACACTCCTCCTTGGTGGTGTGCACTAGAGAACACTCCTCCTCGGTGGTGTGCACTAGAGAACACTCCTCCTTGGTGGTGTGCACTAGAGAACACTCCTCCTTGGTGGTGTGCACTAGAGAACACCCCTCCTTGGTGGTGTGCACTAGAGAACACTCCTCCTTGGTGGTGTGCACTAGAGAACACTCCTCCTTGGTGGTGTGCACTAGAGAACACTCCTCCTTGGTGGTGTGCACTAGAGAACACTCCTCCTTGGTGGTGTGCACTAGAGAACACTCCTCCTTGGTGGTGTGCACTAGAGAACACTCCTCCTCGGTGGTGTGCACTAGAGAACACTCCTCCTCGGTGGTGTGCACTAGAGAACACTCCTCCTTGGTGGTGTGCACTAGAGAACACCCCTCCTTGGTGGTGTGCACTAGAGAACACTCCTCCTCGGTGGTGTGCACTAGAGAACACTCCTCCTTGGTGGTGTGCACTAGAGAACACTCCTCCTTGGTGGTGTGCACTAGAGAACACTCCTCCTTGGTGGTGTGCACTAGAGAACACCCCTCCTTGGTGGTGTGCACTAGAGAACACTCCTCCTTGGTGGTGTGCACTAGAGAACACTCCTCCTCGGTGGTGTGCACTAGAGAACACCCCTCCTCGGTGGTGTGCACTAGAGAACACTCCTCCTTGGTGGTGTGCACTAGAGAACACTCCTCCTTGGTGGTGTGCACTAGAGAACACTCCTCCTCGGTGGTGTGCACTAGAGAACACTCCTCCTTGGTGGTGTGCACTAGAGAACACTCCTCCTTGGTGGTGTGCACTAGAGAACACTCCTCCTTGGTGGTGTGCACTAGAGAACACCCCTCCTCGGTGGTGTGCACTAGAGAACACTCCTCCTCGGTGGTGTGCACTAGAGAACACCCCTCCTTGGTGGTGTGCACTAGAGAACACCCCTCCTTGGTGGTGTGCACTAGAGAACACCCCTCCTTGGTGGTGTGCACTAGAGAACACTCCTCCTTGGTGGTGTGCACTAGAGAACACTCCTCCTTGATGGTGTGCACTAGAGAACACCCCTCCTATATTTTTATGGTGTCCCCCCCTCAACTATGTCCCCCCCGTAATTTTTATGATGTCCCCTTGTCCCCCCCCCACAACTATAATTTTTATGGTGTCGTCCCCCCTCAACTATAATTTTCATGGTGTCATCCCCCCCCCAGCTATAATTTTTATGGTGTCGTCCCCCCCTCAACTATAATTTTTAAGGTGTCTTCCCCCCCCCTCAACTATAATTTTTTAAACTTAATTAGTATGTACTAAAGTTGTTATGAGGACCATGTGTACGAAACTTGCAAGAAAGGGGGAAAGGATATTAAGATGGAGGGAAAGGAAAAAAGGAGCTCAGGGGAAATAACTTGATAGTCCTAGCCCAAGCCCAGTTTCTTATAGGTACAGATACATGTAGGTACAGATAACTCTTCACATGCCAGGCTACTGGAAGGGAGAGCAGATGTCAGAGCTGTTGCTAGGCAGAGCCTGGAGAGTGCTGCACATGATAGGCTAGCTGGAAGGGACAGAAGATGTCAGAGCTGTTGCTAGGCAGAGCCTGGAGAGTGCTGCACATGATAGGCTAGCTGGAAGGGAGAGCAGATGTTAGAGCTGTTGCTAGGCAGAGCCTGGAGAGTGCTGCACATGTCAGGCTAGCTGGAAGGGAGAGCAGATGTCAGAGCTGTTACTAGGCAGAGCCTGGAGAGTGCTGCACATGTCATCATGTGTGATATGGTAAAAACAGCACTAATATGAGAACTAACAACCATATAAGGCTTGCACTAGAGTGTATCATGTATGTGCATTCATGATGTGCTATGAGTATGTTTAAGGCTTGCACTAGAGTGTATCATGTGTGTACATTCATGATGTGCTATGAGTATGTTTAAGGCTTGCAGAGTGTATCATGTGTGTGCATTCATGATGTGCTATGAGTCTGTTTAAGGCTTGCAGAGTGTATCATATGTGTGCATTCATGATGTGCTATGAGTCTGTTTTAAGGCTTGGACTAGAATGTATCATGTGTGTGTGCATTCATGATGTGTTATGAGTATGTTTAAGGCTTGCAGAGTGTATCATGTGTGTGCATTCATGATGTGCTACATGTATGAGTATGTTTAAGGCTTGCAGAGTGTAGCATATGTGTGCATTCATGATGTGCTACATGTATGAGTATGTTTAAGGCTTGCAGAGTGTATCATGTGTGTGCATTCATGATGTGCTATGAGTATGTTTAAGGTTTGGACTAGAGTGTATCATGTGTGTGCATTCATGATGTGCTATGAGTATGTTTAAGGCTTGCAGAGTGTATCATATGTGTGTACATTCATGATGTGCTATGAATATGTTTAAGGCTTGCAATATGTGTGCATTCATGATGTGCTATGAGTATGTTTTAAGGCTTGCACTAGAGTGTATCATGTGTGTGCATTCATGATGTGCTATGTGTGTATTTGGAACAGGTGGAGAGGAGAGGCCTGCTGGAGCGAGCTCACAGGGAGAGGGAGTCTCGAGAGGTGTGCCTAATTACACATATATATATATGCTTGAAGGGTAGTGATGTGAAATCAAGAGGTCTCACAGGGAGAGCTCACCTCCGCTCCCTGGAGGGTGAAGAATGGCAGAGCATGTTAATTAATATGCACCACCAAGAAGGATGTGGACACTATTTAGACAACACCCACATCCAAATCCTTTACCAGTTTTTAAGATTAGCTTATCGTCTACACACAATATAGAATTTTGTAAGTGTACTGAAGGACTTGGAGGTGTGTGGAGGTATGTGGAGGGTCTGACACTGACCTAAGACCACTACTTACTTGCACTGAAGGATGTGCAGGTGTGTTGGTCCTGACCTAAGACCACTACTTACTTGCACTGAAGGATGTGCAGGTGTGTTGGTCCTGACCTAAGACCACTACTTACTTGCACTGAAGAATGTGCAGGTGTGTTGGTCTGACCTAAGACCACTACTTACTTGCACTGAAGGATGTGCAGGTGTGTTGGTCCTGACCTAAGACCACTACTTACTTGCACTGAAGGATGTGCAGGTGTGTTGGTCCTGACCTAAGACCACTACTTACTTGCACTGAAGGATGTGCAGGTGTGTTGGTCCTGACCTAAGACCACTACTTACTTGCACTGAAGGATGTGCAGGTGTGTTGGTCCTGACCTAAGACCACTACTTACTTGCACTGAAGGATGTGCAGGTGTGTTGGTCCTGACCTAAGACCACTACTTACTTGCACTGAAGGATGTGCAGGTGTGTTGGTCCTGACCTAAGACCACTACTTACTTGCACTGAAGGATGTGCAGGTGTGTTGGTCCTGACCTAAGACCACTACTTACTTGCACTGAAGGATGTGCAGGTGTGTTGGTCCTGACCTAAGACCACTACTTACTTGCACTGAAGGATGTGCAGGTGTGTTGGTCCTGACCTAAGACCACTACTTACTTGCACTGAAGGATGTGCAGGTGTGTTGGTCCTGACCTAAGACCACTACTTACTTGCACTGAAGGATGTGCAGGTGTGTTGGTCCTGACCTAAGACCACTACTTACTTGCACTGAAGGATGTGCAGGTGTGTTGGTCCTGACCTAAGACCACTACTTACTTGCACTGAAGGATGTGCAGGTGTGTTGGTCCTGACCCCTAAGACCACTACTTACTTGCACTGAAGGATGTGCAGGTGTGTTGGTCCTGACCTAAGACCACTACTTACTTGCACTGAAGGATGTGCAGGTGTGTTGGTCCTGACCTAAGACCACTACTTACTTGCACTGAAGGATGTGCAGGTGTGTTGGTCCTGACCTAAGACCACTACTTACTTGCACTGAAGGATGTGCAGGTGTGTTGGTCCTGACCTAAGACCACTACTTACTTGCACTGAAGGATGTGCAGGTGTGTTGGTCCTGACCTAAGACCACTACTTACTTGCACTGAAGGATGTGCAGGTGTGTTGGTCCTGACCTAAGACCACTACTTACTTGTGCTCCTCACAACTGCTTGTATATTGTATATGCGCGCCCTTTGCCTCTGCTGGTGTTTATTTGTGTGATGACCTTTACCAATCAAAAATTTGAATGACTTTAAAAGAAATAAATGAAAGGATTAAAGCAGGAAGTACGGGGTTAAAGAGCTAAGACTTGGTTTAAGAGAGTATGAGGGTTAAGTAGGGAAGAAAGGGTGTAAGAGAGAAGATAGGGGTTAAAGTGATATGTGAGAGGATTAAAGAGCGAGGCTTAAATGTCATAAGCGCGTGTGGTGCAGACGCGGAGATTATCAGGACAAAATAAATCTTAGAGTTTGTATTGCATGCTCATTCTCAATATGCACATGCCTAATAGACGATTTGGAAAACTTAACTTCCGGTTGGAAAATGGCAAGTGAGCTTAATTTATATTTAAATGGCTGATGATCGCAACTGCCTTCGTGAACGGTCTCTTCCTGGCTTTTTCTACTCTTTCTGGAAGTTCTTCTTCACTGGAAAGCAGCACAGGCACCTATGCTTACCTGGAGTCACTCTGAATCCCCTCGCTCTTGAGCAAGGATCCTGGATGCCTCCCACTCTTGAGCAAGGAGGCACTCCTGGATGCCCTCAGTCTTGAGCAAGGAGGTGCTCCTGGATGCCCTCACTCTTGAGCAAGGAGGCACTCCTGATGGATTTCTTTGCTGTGTGTTTTGTTGTAGACATATAGCCACGTAGCAGCTGCATAGCTTTTGTTTGCTCACTTCAATGGAGCTGGTTCCTATAACTGCAGCTCACTGCATGTCCACTCTGAACAGTTGATAAGTAATGGAGCTGGTTCTTATAACTGCAGCTCACTGCATGTCCACTCTGAACAGTTGATAAGTAATGGAGCTGGTTCTTATAACTGCAGCTCACTGCATGTCCACTCTGAACAGTTGATAAGTAATGGAGCTGGTTCTTATAACTGCAGCTCACTGCATGTCCACTCTGAACAGTTGATAAGTAATGGAGCTGGTTCTTATAACTGCAGCTCACTGCATGTCCACTCTGAACAGTTGATAAGTAATGGAGCTGGTTCTTATAACTGCAGCTCACTGCATGTCCACTCTGAACAGTTGATAAGTAATGGAGCTGGTTCTTATAACTGCAGCTCACTGCATGTCCACTCTGAACAGTTGATAAGTAATGGAGCTGGTTCTTATAACTGCAGCTCACTGCATGTCCACTCGGAACAGTTGATAAGTAATGGAGCTGGTTCTTATAACTGCAGCTCACTGCATGTCCACTCTGAACAGTTGATAAGTAATGGAGCTGGTTCTTATAACTGCAGCTCACTGCATGTCCACTCTGAACAGTTGATAAGTAATGGAGCTGGTTCTTATAACTGCAGCTCACTGCATGTCCACTCTGAACAGTTGATAAGTAATGGAGCTGGTTCTTATAACTGCAGCTCACTGTATGTCCACTCTGAACAGTTGATAAGTAATGGAGCTGGTTCTTATAACTGCAGCTCACTGCATGTCCACTCTGAACAGTTGATAAGTAATGGAGCTGGTTCTTATAACTGCAGCTCACTGCATGCCCACTCTGAACAGTTGATAAGTAATGGAGCTGGTTCTTATAACTGCAGCTCACTGCATGTCCACTCTGAACATATGGCGCTTATGACAATCAAGAAAGAGGGTTAAAGAGGGAAGTGACAGGGTTAAAGAGAGAAGTGAGAGGGTTAAAGAGAAAAGTGAGCGGTTTAAAGAGAGAAGAGAATTAAGGAGAGACTATTGTGTAGAGGGGCATGGTGGAGAGTGATGGTGGGAACTGGGCAGCATGTTAGGATGTGTACAGTGTGTGAGTCAAGTGCCTTCAGAATATAAATTGATGGACTCTACAGCCATGCACATGTTATACTCTAATTGTAAATTTTCATTCTCCAAACCTTTTTGTAATTCTCAAATTACAGACAACTACTGTCTGTACTTACATGTACGTATAAAAAGTATTGCATGCATGCAATTTCAAGTCCTCCTTGTGGCAGATCTGTCGACCATTGTCTGCTTGCACTTACAGTTTAGCATACATAGCTATGTTTCTCTCCCCAAGGAAGATGAGCAGATGTCAACATTCCTTATATATACACGCACGCTGTTATTATGTCATCCTGGATAACAGAACTACATATACAGTAGGACTTCTCCAACAGCAGCCAGCCACATACATGTAGCCTTGTAAATATAGGACTCTGGCTACAGCAAGACCTCTCATAGACCTCTAGCTCCATGGCTGGTGACTATATATAAATATAGGACTCTGGCTACAGCAAGACCTCTCATAGACCTCTAGCCCCATGGCTGGTGACCTTCTCTTATGTCCTTTTGGAAGTTGGAATAAAAGAGTCTTACTTTATTAGGATTTAGTAAATATGAGACTTGGTGCATGATATGAAGTGTACTGTATGAATGCTCCACCCTCTAGGATGACTGGAAAGACCTGTTGCTGTCCTGTAGTGTATTGTACATTATGCCTGTACACACAAGTGTTGCTGTCCTGCAGTGTATAGTACACTATGCCTGTACACACAAGTGTTGCTGTCCTGCAGTGTATAGTACACTATGCCTGTACACACAAGTGTTGCTGTCCTGCAGTGTATTGTACACTATGCCTGTACACACAAGTGTTGCTGTCCTGCAGTGTATAGTACACTATGCCTGTACACACAAGTGTTGCTGTCCTGCAGTGTATAGTACACTATGCCTGTACACACAAGTGTTGCTGTCCTGCAGTGTATAGTACACTATGCCTGTACACACAAGTGTTGCTGTCCTGCAGTGTGTAGTACACTATGCCTGTACACACAAGTGTTGCTGTCCTCAGTGTATTGTACACTATGCCTGTACACACAAGTGTTGCTGTCCTGCAGTGTATTGTACACTATGCCTGTACACACAAGTGTTGCTGTCCTGCAGTGTATTGTACACTATGCCTGTACACACAAGTGTTGCTGTCCTGCAGTGTATTGTACACTATGCCTGTACACACAAGTGTTGCTGTCCTGTAGTGTATTGTACATTATGCCTGTACACACAAGTGTTGCTGTCCTGCAGTGTATTGTACATTATGCCTGTACACACAAGTGTTGCTGTCCTGCAGTGTATTGTACACTATGCCTGTACACACAAGTGTTGCTGTCCTGCAGAGTATTGTACACTATGCCTGTACACACAAGTGTTGCTGTCCTGCAGTGTATTGTACACTATGCCTGTACACACAAGTGTTGCTGTCCTGTAGTGTATTGTACATTATGCCTGTACACACAAGTGTTGCTGTCCTGCAGTGTATAGTACACTATGCCTGTACACACAAGTGTTGCTGTCCTGCAGTGTATAGTACACTATGCCTGTACACACAAGTGTTGCTGTCCTGCAGTGTATTGTACACTATGCCTGTACACACAAGTGTTGCTGTCCTGCAGTGTATTGTACATTATGCCTGTACACACAAGTGTTGCTGTCCTGCAGTGTATAGTACACTATGCCTGTACACACAAGTGTTGCTGTCCTGCAGTGTATTGTACACTATGCCTGTACACACAAGTGTTGCTGTCCTGCAGTGTATTGTACACTATGCCTGTACACACAAGTGTTGCTGTCCTGCAGTGTATTGTACACTATGCCTGTACACACAAGTGTTGCTGTCCTGCAGTGTATTGTACACTATGCCTGTACACACAAGTGTTGCTGTCCTGTAGTGTATTGTACACTATGCCTGTACACACAAGTGTTGCTGTCCTGTAGTGTATAGTACACTATGCCTGTACACACAAGTGTTGCTGTCCTGCAGTGTATAGTACACTATGCCTGTACACACAAGTGTTGCTGTCCTGCAGTGTATTGTACACTATGCCTGTACACACAAGTGTTGCTGTCCTGCAGTGTATTGTACATTATGCCTGTACACACAAGTGTTGCTGTCCTGCAGTGTATAGTACACTATGCCTGTACACACAAGTGTTGCTGTCCTGCAGTGTATTGTACACTATGCCTGTACACACAAGTGTTGCTGTCCTGCAGTGTATTGTACACTATGCCTGTACACACAAGTGTTGCTGTCCTGCAGTGTATTGTACACTATGCCTGTACACACAAGTGTTGCTGTCCTGCAGTGTATTGTACACTATGCCTGTACACACAAGTGTTGCTGTCCTGTAGTGTATTGTACACTATGCCTGTACACACAAGTGTTGCTGTCCTGTAGTGTATAGTACACTATGCCTGTACACACAAGTGTTGCTGTCCTGCAGTGTATTGTATACTATGCCTGTACACACAAGTGTTGCTGTCCTGCAGTGTGTAGTACACTATGCCTGTACACACAAGTGTTGCTGTCCTGCAGTATATTGTACACTAGCCTCTACTACAATGTATTGTCAACAGGGTCTGCGCCGTGAGAAGCTTGCTGCTCTCTGCATCCAGGCCTTCTACAGAGGCCACAGAGTCAGAACAGCTCTGGTGAGTTTTAAACTTGGACTGTTACATGTATGTATTGTGTGTGTGTGTGTGCCCATCTATGCACATGTGGTAGTGTGCATGTGATGGTGTGGTGGTGTGCATGTGATGGTGTGGTGGTGTGCATGTGATGGCGTGGTGGTGTGCATGTGATGGTGTGGTGGTGTGCATGTGATGGTGTGGTGGTGTGCATGTGATGGTGTGGTGGTGTGCATGATGGTGTGGTGGTGTGCATGTGATGGTGTTGGTATGCATGTGATGGTGTGATGGTGTGGTGGTATGCATGTGATGGTGTGGTGGTGCATATGATGGTGTGGTGGTATGCATGTGGTGGTGTGCATGTGATGGTGTGGTGGTGTGCATGTGATGGTGTGGTAGTGTGCATGTGATGGTGTGGTGGTGTGCATGAGATGGTGTGGTGGTGTGCATGTGATGGTGTGGTGGTATGCATGTGGTGGTGTGCATGTGATGGTGTGGTGGTGTGCATGTGATGGTGTGGTGGTGTGCATGTGATGGTGTGGTGGTGTGCATGTGATGGTGTGGTTGTGTGCATGTGATGGTGTGGTGGTGTGCATGTGATGGTGTGGTGGTGTGCATGTGATGGTGTTGGTATGCATGTGATGGTGTGATGGTGTGGTGGTATGCATGTGATGGTGTGGTGGTGTGCATGTGATGGTGTGGTGGTGTGCATGTGATGGTGTGGTGGTGTGCATGTGATGGTGTGGTGGTGTGCATGTGATACTGTGTGTGTGTGTGTTATGTGATTATATGTGTGTGTATGTGGTGGTGTGCATGCAGTTGCGTGTGTGTTGTGCAATGTGGTGGTGTGCCTGTTGCGGTGTACATACATGTGCATGTGATGGTGTGTGTGCATGTGACAGTGTGCATGTGATAGCATGCATGTCAACATGGTGGTGTGCATGTGATAACGTATGCTGTGAAGGTATGCAGTATTCTCCCCCGGATCCTTGTGATCTCCCCCGGGTCCTTGTGAAGGGATAGGACATGTCTTTGGTGGAGTGGGCTACTAATAAATCATCATGTGTTTTGTATCTAACATTCTTGATTGTATTTGGACTAGACCTAATACATTGTTGCATGTACAAACATGAATCAGTAGAGCATGTGCAATGAGTAGTACACAATACCATTGAACACCCATCCAGGGTTTTATCTAGGGGGGGGGGGGGGGAAGGGGGGGAATCTTCCCCCCCTTCAGATAGGCAGTAATGTAAAGAGTAATGTAATGTACTGGAGTGTCTAGTGTCCGTGAATTTTAATATAATAAAAAAATAGATAATAAACATGGTCACACAATAAGTCTCCTAGTCTTTTTCTGCTTCCATATCTTAATTATTGCCTCAATGTCGTCATCTGATAGGGAGTCCGGCACTTCAATTGCTATTCGCATGCACTTGTCCAATGTACAGTCCTTCAGACGGTTTCTGAGATTTGTCTTAACAAGTGTAAGCATAGAAAAGCTTCTTTCAACTGTGGCTGTCGTTAGTGGGATAATTTGATAGATTTGAAGAAGTTTTACTGCATTAAGCACTGTGACTCACTGGCAAGTGCAGTAGATGTCATGTCCTGAGCATTGCTGCTTTTGGTATGATGAGCAGCTGGTGTCGAAGGTATGTTTTGTTCAGTGTGAGAAGTGGGCTGAAATATTAAAGGGAAATCGTGTGCTGCATCAAACATGGGTCAAGGCTCCTTTCAAGGCGTGGAAAGGCTACTGAAAAATTACGTGAGCATGAAAAGTCTCAGTCACCAAAATGCCATTACCATATATTGCCTCTAAAATTTATGCTAACACACTACAACATTGAGCTGATTTTGAGAACATGTATGTCGGTATTCCCCCCCTTCCAAAAAATCCTAGATAAAACCCTGCGGCATCCTATGTATGTATACACTGAACATTCCCATAATATAGTGAATATGATTGAAATATTTCATGGAGAAGAAACTGCTGTGTTACTGTTTACAAAGAAGATTCTGGTAGAAATGGCCTCATCAGGGAGAGGAGGAATGAAGCTCATAAAGTGAGGGACTGAGCTGCAGTCTCGTAGGCTCTGCACCATCTCCTGCATGAAGCACTCAGATGTCTAGTGTGCACTTCCACTTTGGTTTGGGTCTGTCAGGGAAGATGCTCCCAGTGACTTGCCTAGGCACAACGTTGGTTGTGTGTGCAATCTCTCTCTGAGCTAGGAATGCCACACACTTCAGAGTTCCTCCAAATGTCTTTTCTTGGGTGGATGAAGCAAGTCTTTGTTGTAGAGCCATTACAACTCCAGTGTCATGCTTGGAGGAGCCCAAGTCATCCTCAATCGTAACTGCTATGATGTGGCACTCACTTTCAGCATGCTTCACTAAGCTCTGGCTTGTTAGAGTCGCACAAGGTAAGTTGATCCAGGTTGCTCGGCCGATGGTAATCTTCTTAGGCCTGCGATTATATTTTCGGCAGAGCGAACACACCTTACCTTGTCTACACCTTACCTTGTCCACACCTTACCTTGTCCACCCTCCAACTCCAACATCCATGGAGAGTCCAGCTGATCAGCCCGCCTTCCTGCGCTTGTTCAAGCTGCTAGGAACACTTGTCTAGACGTCCATGCTTTGGCTTGTCTGGCTCGCAGGACTCGTCTGGACATTGTCTGGCTCACGAGACTCGTCTGGACATTGTTTGGCTCATGAGACTTGTCTGGACGTCCATGCTTTGGCTTGTCTGGCTCGTGAGACGAGAGCTACTATAGAGTTGTATGTAGAACTGCTGCAAAGTTTTCACCAACCACACCCACAAAAAATTGTATCTCATCATCAAGATTTACAAAAATGAATAATAATAAAAACTCTTAAATGTAGCAGCTGCTACGCCTTTTATTTGTGTGGGCTAGCACCACAGCACAGCACCACAGCACAGCACTACAGCACAGCACCATGCTTACGCCTGGGGAGAACTCTGGGTGTAGTGAGGGCTAGGACCACAGCACAGCACCATGCTTACGCCTGGGGAGAACTCTGGGTGTAGTGAGGGCTAGGACCACAGCACAGCACCACAGCACAGCCTGGGGAGAACTCTGGGTGTAGTGAGGGCTAGGACCACAGCACAGCACCACAGCACCACAGCACAGCCTGGGGAGAACTCTGGGTGTAGTGAGGGCTAGGACCACAGCACAGCACCACAGCACAGCACCATGCTTATGCCTGGGGAGAACTCTGGGTGTACATGTACATATGATGGTGAGGTGTGCATGTGATGATGTGTGTGTGGTGTGTGTGTGCATGTGACTGTGTGTTGATGTGACGATGTGTGGTGTGTGTGTGTGTGCATGTAATGGTGTGTGTGTGTGATGAAGAGAAGGGCTGTTGTCCGTGTCATATTGCAGTACATCCAGTTGCGCTGCAAGTTCGACCAGCTGTGCTTGTTGCGAGCTGATGTCAATGACGTGTTGTTCTTGTCTCGAATCTTCTCAGTCTTCTATAACAAAGATAAGGACCAAGGGAGATTGGTAAGGTTGACTCACCTATCTGATCTCCACCCTCATCTCTTTCCTTCCTTCCTTCCTTCCTTCCTTCCTTCCTTCCTTCCTTCCTTCCTTCCTTCCTTCCTTCCTTCCTTCCTTCCTTCCTTCCTTCCTTCCTTCCTTCCTTCCTTCCTTCCTTCCTTCCTTCCTTCCTTCCTTCCTTCCTTCCTTCCTTCCTTCCTTCCTTCCTTCCTTCCTTCCTTCCTTCCTTCCTTCCTTCCTTCCTTCCTTCCTTCCTTCCTTCCTTCCTTCCTTCCTTCCTTCCTTCCTTCCTTCCTTCCTTCCTTCCTTCCTTCCTTCCTTCCTTCCTTCCTTCCTTCCTTCCTTCCTTCCTTCTTCCCTTCCTCCTTCCCTCCTTCCTTCCTTCCTTCCTTGCTTCCTTCCTTCCTTCCTTCCTTCCTTCCTTCCTTCCTTCCTTCCTTCCCTACCTCCTTCCCTCCTTCCTTCCTTCCTTGCTTGCTTGCTTCCTTCCTTCCTTCCCTCCTTCCTTCCCTCCCTCCTTCCTTCCCTCCCTCCTTCCTTCCTTCCCTCCTTCCTTCCTTCCTTCCTTGCTTACTTCCTTCCTTCCCTCCCTCCCTCCCTCCTTCCTTCCTTCCCTCCCTCCCTCCTTCCTTCCTTCCTTCCCTCCTTCCTTCCCTCCCTCCTTCCTTCCTTCCCTCCTTCCTTCCTTCCTTCCTTCCGTTCCTTCCCTCCTTCCCTCCCTCCCTCCCTCCCTCCCTCCCTCCCTCCCTCCCTCCCTCCCTCCCTCCCTCCCTCCCTCCCTCCCTCCCTCCCTCCCTCCCTCCCTCCCTCCCTCCCTCCCTCCCTCCCTCCCTCCTTCCTTCCTTCCTTGGCCTTGTATCTAAGGTAACAGTCATGATCTGGTTGCCTGGTCCCTCCCCTCCTCCCACTTCCAACACTTCAGAGTGATTGGATGCTTATTAAATAATGCTACTAGATAATGCACACCGATTTCTTCTACCAGTTACCAAGTTATGTAAATGCTATTAATCTCAATGTGGACACACCTTATTCACAAAAGGTGTGTAGCTATCAAAGATACGATCAAACTTTTCTACTCCTCACCCCCTCACTCCCTCTTCCTCCCCTCACACTCCCTCCCTCACTCACACTCCCCTCACACTCCCTCACTCCCTCTTTCTCCCCTCACACTCCCTCCCTCACTCACACTCCCCTCACACTCCCTCACTCACTCTTCCTCCCCTCACACTCCCTCCCTCACTCACACTCCCCTCACACTCCCTCCCTCACTCACACTCCCTCCCTCACTCTTCCTCCCCTCACACTCCCTCCCTCACTCACACTCCCCTCACACTCCCTCCCTCACTCTTCCTCCCCTCACACTCCCTCACTCACTCTTCCTCCCCTCACACTCCCTCCCTCGCTCTTCCTCCCATCACACTCCCCCTCTTCCTCCCCTCACTCCCTCACACTCCCCTCAGTCTCCCTCCCTCACTCTTCCTCCCCTCACACTTCCTCCCCTCACACTCCCTCCCTCACTCTTCCTCCCCTCACACTCCCTCCCTCACTCTTCCTCCCCTCACACTCCCTTCCTCCCTCACACTCCCCTCAGTCTCCCTCCCTCACTCTTCCTCCCCTCACACTTCCTCCCCTCACACTCCCTCCCTCACTCTTCCTCCCCTCACACTTCCTCCCCTCACACTCCCTCCCTCTTCCTCCCCTCACACTCCCTCCCTCTTCCTCCCCTCCTTTCACACTATGCATGGCATGCATATATCACACATGTAGGTAGTGTAACTCCACCCACCCACACACACACACACACAGGTGGAGCTCTGTAAGAAGTGGATACAGTGTCGCACCAAACTCCTCCCTCTCATCCCCTCCTCTGCCTCCTGGATCCATCACTTGTCCCACCTCCTCACCAAGTCCACTCACTCTCTCAACTCACCACACCTCAACCCAAGCCTCCTCCTAAGAGTCATCGAAATCTTCCTCTCTCCCTTGTCCTACTCCTCCCCCTCTGCCCTCCTCCTCACTAGACGTCTAGACGCTTACTTGGCAGACCACAGGTTCTTCCAGTGTCTCCTTGACTTCATTAAGGTCAAAGTTCCTCCCCCAGAGTGCATGAGTGAGGCTATGCACACCCCATTAGCCGACAGTCTCCTCTTCTACATGACACGCCCCCTCATGAATGATGCAGTGGATCTTGTTGTGTACGAGAAGCTGGCCAATGAGGTCCTCACGCAGTCTCTATGTCCGCACGTAAGCTTCCTAGTCTTGCCACACCTACTCACTATGGACCTTGACCTAGGGAGACTTATACGGGCCATCCATGTGGGCGTGGTTGGAGGGGGTGTGGTTTTGAATACGGAGCTCTTGTGCTCTACGTTACAGCTCGTTCACCCGAGATTGGAGGCGGCTCAGTTGGACAATTTCTTGCTGGTGGAACTACTGCTTGACCGGAGTCATGTGACATCTGTGGGCGTGTCCCAGGAGAAGGAAGCGGAGGAGGACGACGAAGTTGATTTGATGCGGGACGGCACCGATATGGAAGTTCTTACCTCACCTGAGGGCATGTTCCGCCATTGCCTAGCAACCATTGGAGGAGGCCAAGTAGCCAATACTCTTCACTCCAGAAAGTGGGTGTGGCACAATTGATGTGTGTAATAGTATAGCTATGAGCCTAAAGGGGAGGTCTTGCTGGCACACTATTGATGTGTGTAATAGTATAGCTATGAGCCTAAAGGGGTGACCTTGCTGGCACACTATTGATGTGTGTAATAGTATAGCTATGAGTCTAAAGGGGAGACCTTGCAGGCACACTATTGATGTGTGTAATAGTATAGCTATGAGTCTAAAGGGGTGGCATTGCTGGTACACTATTGATGTGTGTAATAGTATAGCTATGAGTCTAAAGGGGAGGCCTTGCGGGCACACTATTGATGTGTGTAATAGTATAGCTATGAGTCTAAAGGGGAGGCCTTGCAGGCACACTATTGATGTGTGTAATAGTATAGCTATGAGTCTAAAGGGGAGACCTTGCTGGCACACTATTGATGTGTGTAATAGTATAGCTATGAGTCTAAAGGGGTGACCTTGCTGGCACACTATTGATGTGTGTAATAGTATAGCTATGAGTCTAAAGGGGGGGCCTTGCTGGCACACTATTGATGTGTGTAATAGTATAGCTATGAGTCTAAAGGGGAGGCCTTGCTGGCACACTATTGATGTGTGTAATAGTATAGCTATGAGTCTAAAGGGGTGACCTTGCTGGCACACTATTGATGTGTGTAATAGTATAGCTATGAGTCTAAAGGGGAGGCCTTACTGGCACACTATTGATGTGTGTAATAGTATAGCTATGAGCCTAAAGGGGTGACCTTGCAGGCACACTATTGATGTGTGTAATAGTATAGCTATGAGTCTAAAGGGGTGACCTTGCTGGCACACTATTGATGTGTGTAATAGTATAGCTATGAGTCTAAAGGGGTGACCTTGCTGGCACACTATTGATGTGTGTAATAGTATAGCTATGAGTCTAAAGGGGTGACCTTGCTGGCACACTATTGATGTGTGTAATAGTATAGCTATGAGTCTAAAGGGGTGACCTTGCTGGCACACTATTGATGTGTGTAATAGTATAGCTATGAGTCTAAAGGGGTGACCTTGCTGGCACACTATTCATGTGTGTAATAGTATAGCTATGAGTCTAAAGGGGAGGCCTTACTGGCACACTATTGATGTGTGTAATAGTATAGCTATGAGTCTAAAGGGGAGGCCTTGCTGGCACACTATTGATGTGTGTAATAGTATAGCTATGAGTCTAAACGGGAGACCTTGCTGGCACACTATTGATGTGTGTAATAGTATAGCTATGAGTCTAAAGGGGTGACCTTGCTGGCACACTATTGATGTGTGTAATAGTATAGCTATGAGCCTAAAGGGGATGCCTTGCTGGCACACTATTGATGTGTGTAATAGTATAGCTATGAGCCTAAAGGGGTGACCTTGCTGGCACACTATTGATGTGTGTAATAGTATAGCTATGAGTCTAAAGGGGAGGCCTTGCAGGCACACTATTGATGTGTGTAATAGTATAGCTATGAGTCTAAAGGGGAGGCCTTGCAGGCACACTATTGATGTGTGTAATAGTATAGCTATGAGTCTAAAGGGGTGACCTTGCTGGCACACTATTGATGTGTGTAATAGTATAGCTATGAGTCTAAAGGGGAGGTCTTGCTGGCACACTATTGATGTGTGTAATAGTATAGCTATGAGTCTAAAGGGGAGACCTTGCTGGCACACTATTGATGTGTGTAATAGTATAGATATGAGCCTAAAGGGGAGACCTTGCAGGCACACTATTGATGTGTGTAATAGTATAGCTATGAGCCTAAAGGGGAGGCCTTACTGGCACACTATTGATGTGTGTAATAGTATAGCTATGAGTCTAAAGGGGAGACCTTGCAGGCACACTATTGATGTGTGTAATAGTATAGCTATGAGTCTAAAGGGGTGACCTTGCTGGCACACTATTGATGTGTGTAATAGTATAGCTATGAGTCTAAAGGGGAGACCTTGCTGGCACACTATTGATGTGTGTAATAGTATAGCTATGAGTCTAAAGGGGTGACCTTGCTGGCACACTATTGATGTGTGTAATAGTATTGCTATGAGTCTAAAGGGGAGGTCTTGCTGGCACACTATTGATGTGTGTAATAGTATAGCTATGAGTCTAAAGGGGAGACCTTGCTGGCACACTATTGATGTGTGTAATAGTATAAGCTATGAGTCTAAAGGGGAGACCTTGCTGGCACACTATTGATGTGTGTAATAGTATAGCTATGAGTCTAAAGGGGTGTGGCCTTGCAGGCACACTATTGATGTGTGTAATAGTATAGCTATGAGTCTAAAGGGGTGACCTTGCTGGCACACTATTGATGTGTGTAATAGTATAGCTATGAGTCTAAAGAGGAGACCTTGCAGGCACACTATTGATGTGTGTAATAGTATTGCTATGAGTCTAAAGGGGAGGCCTTGCTGGCTCACTATTGATGTGTGTAATAGTATAGCTATGAGTCTCAAGGGGGGACCTTGCAGGCACACTATTGATGTATGTAATAGTATAGCTATGAGTCTAAAGGGGAGGCCTTGCAGGCACACTATTGATGTGTGTAATAGTATAGCTATGAGTCTAAAGGGGTGACCTTGCAGGCACACTATTGATGTGTGTAATAGTATAGCTATGAGTCTAAAGGGGAGGTCTTGCTGGCACACTATTGATGTGTGTAATAGTATAGCTATGAGTCTAAAGGGGAGGCCTTGCAGGCACACTATTGATGTGTGTAATAGTATAGCTATGAGTCTAAAGGGGTGACCTTGCAGGCACACTATTGATGTGTGTAATAGTATAGCTATGAGTCTAAAGGGGGGACCTTGCAGGCACACTATTGATGTGTGTAATAGTATAGCTATGAGTCTAAAGGGGTGACCTTGCTGGCACACTATTGATGTGTGTAATAGTATAGCTATGAGTCTAAAGGGGAGACCTTGCAGGCACACTATTGATGTGTGTAATAGTATAGCTATGAGCCTAAAGGGGAGGTCTTGCTGGCACACTATTGATGTGTGTAATAGTATAGCTATGAGTCTAAAGGGGAAGCCTTGCTGGCACACTATTGATGTGTGTAATAGTATAGCTATGAGTCTAAATGGGTGACCTTGCTGGCACACTATTGATGTGTGTAATAGTATAGCTATGAGTCTAAAGGGGTGACCTTGCAGGCACACTATTGATGTGTGTAATAGTATAGCTATGAGTCTAAAGGGGTGACCTTGCAGGCACACTATTGATGTGTGTAATAGTATAGCTATGAGTCTAAAGGGGTGACCTTGCTGGCACACTATTGATGTGTGTAATAGTATAGCTATGAGTCTAAAGGGGAAGCCTTGCTGGCACACTATTGATGTGTGTAATAGTATAGCTATGAGTCTAAAGGGGAGGCCTTGCTGGCACACTATTGATGTGTGTAATAGTATAGCTATGAGTCTAAAGGGGTGACCTTGCTGGTACACTATTGATGTGTGTAATAGTATAGCTATTAGTCTAAAGGGGTGACCTTGCTGGCACACTATTGATGTGTGTAATAGTATAGCTATGAGTCTAAAGGGGTGACCTTGCTGGTACACTATTGATGTGTGTAATAGTATAGCTATGAATCTAAAGGGGTGACCTTGCTGGTACACTATTGATGTGTGTAATAGTATAGCTATTAGTCTAAAGGGGTGACCTTGCTGGTACACTATTGATGTGTGTAATAGTATAGCTATGAGCCTAAAGGCTGGTACACTATTGATGTGTGTAATAGTATAGCTATGAGTCTAAAGGCTGGCACACTATTGATGTGTGTAATAGTATAGCTATGAGTCTAAAGGCTGGCACACTATTGATGTGTGTAATAGTATAGCTATGAGTCTAAAGGCTGGCACACTATTGATGTGTGTATTAGTATAGCTATGAGTCTAAAGGGGTGACCTTGCAGGCACACTATTGATGTGTGTAATAGTATAGCTATGAGTCTAAAGGGGAGACCTTGCTGGCACACTATTGATGTGTGTAATAGTATAGCTATGAGTCTAAAGGGGTGACCTTGCTGGCACACTATTGATGTGTGTAATAGTATAGCTATGAGTCTAAAGGGGAGACCTTGCAGGCACACTATTGATGTGTGTAATAGTATAGCTATGAGTCTAAAGGGGTGACCTTGCTGGCACACTATTGATGTGTGTAATAGTATAGCTATGAGTCTAAAGGGGAGGTCTTGCTGGCACACTATTGATGTGTGTAATAGTATAGCTATGAGTCTAAAGGGGGGGCCTTGCAGGCACACTATTGATGTGTGTAATAGTATAGCTATGAGTCTAAAGGGGTGACCTTGCTGGCACACTATTGATGTGTGTAATAGTATAGCTATGAGTCTAAAGGGGTGACCTTGCTGGAACACTATTGATGTGTGTAATAGTATATCTATGAGTCTAAAGGGGGGGCCTTGCAGGCACACTATTGATGTGTGTAATAGTATAGCTATGAGTCTAAAGGGGAGGCCTTGCAGGCACACTATTGATGTGTGTAATAGTATAGCTATGAGTCTAAAGGGGAGACCTTGCTGGCACACTATTGATGTGTGTAATAGTATAGCTATGAGTCTAAAGGGGAGACCTTGCTGGCACACTATTGATGTGTGTAATAATAGTATAGCTATGAGTCTAAAGGGGAGGCCTTGCAGGCACACTATTGATGTGTGTAATAGTATAGCTATGAGTCTAAAGGGGAGACCTTGCTGGCACACTATTGATGTGTGTAATAGTATAGCTATGAGCCTAAAGGGGTGACCTTGCTGGCACACTATTGATGTGTGTAATAGTATAGCTATGAGTCTAAAGGGGAGGCATTGCTGGCACACTATTGATGTGTGTAATAGTATAGCTATGAGTCTAAAGGGGTGACCTTGCTGGCACACTATTGATGTGTGTAATAGTATAGCTATGAGTCTAAAGGGGAGGCCTTGCTGGCACACTATTGATGTGTGTAATAGTATAGCTATGAGTCTAAAGGGGTGACCTTGCTGGCACACTATTGATGTGTGTAATAGTATAGCTATGAGTCTAAAGGGGGGACCTTGCAGGCACACTATTGATGTGTGTAATAGTATAGCTATGAGTCTAAAGGGGGGACCTTGCAGGCACACTATTGATGTGTGTAATAGTATAGCTATGAGTCTAAAGGGGTGACCTTGCTGGCACACTATTGATGTGTGTAATAGTATAGCTATGAGTCTAAAGGGGGGACCTTGCTGGTACACTATTGATGTGTGTAATAGTATAGCTATGAGTCTAAAGGGGAGACCTTGCAGGCACACTATTGATGTGTGTAATAGTATAGCTATGAGTCTAAAGGGGTGACCTTGCTTGCACACTATTGATGTGTGTAATAGTATAGCTATGAGTCTAAAGGGGTGACCTTGCTGGCACACTATTGATGTGTGTAATAGTATAGCTATGAGTCTAAAGGGGTGACCTTGCTTGCACACTATTGATGTGTGTAATAGTATAGCTATGAGTCTAAAGGGGAGGTCTTGCTGGCACACTATTGATGTGTGTAATAGTATAGCTATGAGTCTAAAGGGGTGACCTTGCTGGCACACTATTGATGTGTGTAATAGTATAGCTATGAGTCTAAAGGGGTGACCTTGCTGGCACACTATTGATGTGTGTAATAGTATAGCTATGAGTCTAAAGGGGTGACCTTGCTGGCACACTATTGATGTGTGTAATAGTATAGCTATGAGTCTAAAGGGGAGGCCTTGCTGGCACACTATTGATGTGTGTAATAGTATAGCTATGAGTCTAAAGGGGAGGCCTTGCTGGCACACTATTGATGTGTGTAATAGTATAGCTATGAGTCTAAAGGGGAGGCCTTGCAGGCACACTATTGATGTGTGTAATAGTATAGCTATGAGTCTAAAGGGGAGGCCTTGCTGGCACACTATTGATGTGTGTAATAGTATAGCTATGAGTCTAAAGGGGTGACCTTGCTGGTACACTATTGATGTGTGTAATAGTATAGCTAAGTCTAAAGGGGAGACCTTGCAGGCACACTATTGATGTGTGTAATAGTATAGCTATGAGTCTAAAGGGGAGGCCTTGCTGGCACACTATTGATGTGTGTAATAGTATAGCTATGAGTCTAAAGGGGTGACCTTGCTGGCACACTATTGATGTGTGTAATAGTATAGCTATGAGTCTAAAGGGGAGGCCTTGCAGGCACACTATTGATGTGTGTAATAGTATAGCTATGAGTCTAAAGGGGTGACCTTGCTGGCACACTATTGATGTGTGTAATAGTATAGCTATGAGCCTAAAGGGGAGGCCTTGCAGGCACACTATTGATGTGTGTAATAGTATAGCTATGAGTCTAAAGGGGAGACCTTGCTGGCACACTATTGATGTGTGTAATAGTATAGCTATGAGTCTAAAGGGGAGGCCTTGCTGGCACACTATTGATGTGTGTAATAGTATAGCTATGAGTCTAAAGGGGAGACCTTGCAGGCACACTATTGATGTGTGTAATAGTATAGCTATGAGTCTAAAGGGGTGACCTTGCTGGCACACTATTGATGTGTGTAATAGTAGAGCTATGAGTCTAAAGGGGAGGCCTTGCAGGCACACTATTGATGTGTGTAATAGTATAGCTATGAGTCTAAAGGGGAGGCCTTGCTGGCACACTATTGATGTGTGTAATAGTATAGCTATGAGTCTAAAGGGGTGACCTTGCAGGCACACTATTGATGTGTGTAATAGTATAGCTATGAGCCTAAAGGGGTGACCTTGCTGGCACACTATTGATGTGTGTAATAGTATAGCTATGAGTCTAAAGGGGGGGCCTTGCTGGCACACTATTGATGTGTGTAATAGTATAGCTATGAGTCTAAAGGGGTGTGACCTTGCTGGCACACTATTGATGTGTGTAATAGTATAGCTATGAGTCTAAAGGGGAGACCTTGCTGGCACACTATTGATGTGTGTAATAGTATAGCTATGAGTCTAAAGGGGAGACCTTGCTGGCACACTATTGATGTGTGTAATAGTATAGCTATGAGTCTAAAGGGGAGACCTTGCTGGCACACTATTGATGTGTGTAATAGTATAGCTATGAGTCTAAAGGGGTGGCACACTATTGATGTGTGTAATAGTATAGCTATGAGTCTAAAGGGGAGACCTTGCTGTCACACTATTGATGTGTGTAATAGTATAGCTATGAGTCTAAAGGGGAGACCTTGCAGGTACACTATTGATGTGTGTAATAGTATAGCTATGAGTCTAAAGGGGAGGCCTTGCAGGCACACTATTGATGTGTGTAATAGTATAGCTATGAGTCTAAAGGGGAGACCTTGCTGGCACACTATTGATGTGTGTAATAGTATAGCTATGAGTCTAAAGGGGTGACCTTGCTGGCACACTATTGATGTGTGTAATAGTATAGCTATGAGTCTAAAGGGGAGGCCTTGCAGGCACACTATTGATGTGTGTAATAGTATAGCTATGAGTCTAAAGGGGAGGCCTTGCTGGCACACTATTGATGTGTGTAATAGTATAGCTATGAGTCTAAAGGGGAGGCCTTGCTGGCACACTATTGATGTGTGTAATAGTATAGCTATGAGTCTAAAGGGGAGACCTTGCTGGCACACTATTGATGTGTGTAATAGTATAGCTATGAGTCTAAAGGGGTGACCTTGCTGGCACACTATTGATGTGTGTAATAGTATAGCTATGAGTCTAAAGGCGTGGTACACTATTGATGTGTGTAATAGTATAGCTATGAGTCTAAAGGGGTGACCTTGCTGGCACACTATTGATGTGTGTAATAGTATAGCTATGAGTCTAAAGGGGAGACCTTGCTGGAACACTATTGATGTGTGTAATAGTATAGCTATGAGTCTAAAGGGGTGACCTTGCTGGCACACTATTGATGTGTGTAATAGTATAGCTATGAGTCTAAAGGGGAGACCTTGCTGGAACACTATTGATGTGTGTAATAGTATAGCTATGAGTCTAAAGGGGTGACCTTGCTGGCACACTATTGATGTGTGTAATAGTATAGCTATGAGTCTAAAGGGGAGACCTTGCTGGCACACTATTGATGTGTGTAATAGTATAGCTATGAGTCTAAAGGGGAGACCTTGCTGGAACACTATTGATGTGTGTAATAGTATAGCTATGAGTCTAAAGGGGAGACCTTGCTGGCACACTATTGATGTGTGTAATAGTATAGCTATGAGTCTAAAGGGGAGGCCTTGCAGGCACACGACTGGAGCGGATATTTCCAAGTGGGTTTAATATTCGTGTTTTTCATGGCCAATCTGCGAATATTAATGGAGGGTCTGAAGAACAACAGAGCAATTCTTGCAATCCACAAATGTACCCCCAGCTACATGTATATATTAGCTGTGTTTTTATAACTACAGGGTCACCTCATAATTATGGGGACAGTTATAATTACTACAGCATTGAACTGCATTTGTAATGTGAAGCTGCAAAAACATGCCACTTCCTCTTATCTGCCCGCTAACTCCCAGGCCCATCCCGCTTCCTGTGCTGGAGGCAGTTTGTTCCTTGTGCTACCAGCTGATCCGACATCATGGGAAATCAGGTCACCGCAAGTTACAGCTCTTCCAGCGGCTGGCCTTTAACCCCTCGCTCCTACTCAGCAAGCTGTGGATGCATCTTTGCAACATGTCTATCCGGAGGAACTTTGGGTGAGTACCAGTTGGAGGATGAACTCCTAGTATTAGCTAAGCGTGTCTCAGTGAGGCCCAGTGTGGCCTAGTGTGGGCCCAGTGTGGCCTAGTGTGGGCCCAGTGTGGCCTAGTGTGGGCCCAGTGTGGCCTAGTGTGGGCCCAGTGTAGGCCTAGTGTGATCCCAGTGTAGACCTAGTGTGGGCCCAGTGTAGGCCTAGTGTGAGCCCAGTGTAGACCTAGTGTGGGCCCAGTGTAGGCCTAGTGTGGGCCCAGTGTGGGCCTAGTGTAGGCCTAGCGTGGGCCCAGTGTAGGCCTAGTGTGGGCCCAGTGTAGGCCTAGTGTGGGCCCAGTGTGCGCCTAGTGTGGGCCCAGTGTAGGCCTAGTGTGAGCCCAGTGTAGGCCTAGTGTGAGCCCAGTGTAGACCTAGTGTGGGCCCAGTGTAGGCCTAGTGTGGGCCCAGTGTAGGACTAGTGTGGGCCCAGTGTAGGCCTAGCGTGGGCCCAGTGTAGGCCTAGCGTGGGCCCAGTGTAGGCCTAGTGTGGACCCAGTGTAGGCCTAGCGTGGGCCCAGTGTAGGCCTAGTGTGGGCCCAGTGTTGGCCCAGTGTTGGCCTAAGTGTGGGCCCAGTGTAGGCCTAGTGTGGGCCCAGTGTGCGCCTAGTGTGGGCCCAGTGTAGGCCTAGTGTGAGCCCAGTGTAGGCCTAGTGTGAGCCCAGTGTAGACCTAGTGTGGGCCCAGTGTAGGCCTAGTGTGGGCCCAGTGTAGGACTAGTGTGGGCCCAGTGTAGGCCTAGCGTGGGCCTAGCGTGGGCCCAGTGTAGGCCTAGCGTGGGCCTAGCGTGGGCCCAGTGTAGGCCTAGCGTGGACCCAGTGTAGGCCTAGTGTGGGCCCAGTGTAGGCCTAAGTGTGGGCCCAGTGTAGGCCTAGTGTGGGCCCAGTGTAGGCCTAAGTGTGGGCCCAGTGTAGGCCTAAGTGTGGGCCCAGTGTAGGCCTAGTGTGGGCCCAGTGTGCGCCTAGTGTGGGCACAGTGTAGGCCTAGTGTGGGCCCAGTGTAGGCCTAGTGTGGGCCCCGTATTGGCCTAGTGTGGGCCTAGTGTGGGCCTAGTGTTGGCCTAGTGTAGGCCTAGTGTGGGCCCAGTATTGGCCTAGTGTTGGCATAGTGTGGGCCCAGTGTAGGCCTAGTGTGGCTATATTGTGAAGACGTTTAGAGTGTGTGTGTTGTTTGCTGCAGGGAGCCAGTGATGTGCCTGCAGCAGCTGGCCAGGGGCCTGCCTCTCCCTGCAGCACAGGGAGTGCTGGTGGTGGAGCAACTCTCCACCTTCTGTGTCCTCTTCTCACTGAAACTACTCACACTACACGATGCAGAGTTCTACAGGGAGAAAGAAAGTATGGAGTTCATCTCTCTCTCTCTGTGTCCTCTTCACCATCCCATTCCCTCCCTTCTCTCTCATGACTGATCCCTTACCAGCATCAGTATAGAAGTGTTCAGCACTCTGGTCCTCAAGAGAGTGGTGCACCAGTATAGTAGTGTTCAGCACTCTGGTCCTCAAGAGAGTGGTGCACCAGTATAGTAGTGTTCAGCACTCTGGTCCTCAAGAGAGTGGTGCACCAGTATACAAGTGTTCAGTACTCTGGTCCTCAAGAGAGTGGTGCACCAGTATAGACAGCACTCTGGTCCTCAAGAGAGTGGTGCACCAGTATAGTAGTGTTCAGTACTCTGGTCCTCAAGAGAGTGGTGCACCAGTATAGTAGTGTTCAGTACTCTGGTCCTCAAGAGAGTGGTGCACCAGTATAGTAGTGTTCAGCACTCTGGTCCTCAAGAGAGTGGTGCACCAGTATAGTAGTGTTCAGTACTCTGGTCCTCAAGAGAGTGGTGCACCAGTATAGTAGTGTTCAGCACTCTGGTCCTCAAGAGAGTGGTGCAACCCTAGCCACTTTATGCACTTAATGACTTGTGCCAGTTCCTAGCCACTTTATGCACTTAATGACTTGTGCCAGTCACTAGCCACTTTATGCACTTAATGACTTGTGCCAGTCCCTTGCCACTTTATGCACTTAATGACTTGTGCCAGTCCCTAGCCACTTTATGCACTTAATGACCACTAGTATAGTAGTGTTCAGCACTCTGGTCCTCAAGAGAGTGGTGCACCAGTATAGGAGTGTTCAGCACTCTGGTCCTCAAGAGAGTGGTGCACCAGTATAGTAGTGTTCAGCACTCTGGTCCTCAAGAGAGTGGTGCACCAGTATAGTAGTGTTCAGCACTCTGGTCCTCAAGAGAGTGGTGCACCAGTATAGAGGTGTTCAGCACTCTGGTCCTCAAGAGAGTGGTGCACCAGTATAGTAGTGTTCAGCACTCTGGTCCTCAAGAGAGTGGTGCATCAGTCAGCCTTTCCTCTTCACCATGTCAACTAGACTATGCCTACTCTCTCCCCCTCTCCTCCTCTTCTCTCCCAGTCTCCCTTCTCTTGGTTCTCCCTCTTCTTTCCTGACCCCATACTTCAATACGTGGGACTTTGTTCCCCTACCTGCAGTTCCAGCCAGCAGTCACATGCCATTCTCTCTATCGGAGTTGTCGTCCATGGTTTCTCTATTAAGAGATGTCTTCCTTAGCCTGCACATGGAGAAGCATCTGCCTCATGGCCACATCAGGATCACTCCAACAACTAGGCCGCTCACTCAGGTATGGAGATTCCCATTGTGCATACGTGTATGCAGCCTTGCCTGAGTATCCTCATAGTCCAAGCTAGTCCTAATCGGTATGAACTAGTTTTGAGGCAAGCTTGCCTGGTATTATTCCTGGAGCTACACACACCTACATACTTGCCTTGTATTAGTCCTGGAGCTACATACTTGCCTGGTATTAGTCCTGGAGCTACATACATGTACTTGCCTGGTATTAGTCCTGGAGCTACGTACATACTTGCCTGGTATTAGTCCTGGAGCTACATACTTGCCTGGTATTAGTCCTGGAGCTACATACTTGCCTGGTATTAGTCCTGGAGCTACATACACCTACATACATGTACTTGCCTGGTATTAGTCCTGGAGCTACATAGACATACATACTTGCCTGGTATTAGTCCTGGAGCTACATACATACTTGCCTGGTATTAGTCCTGGAGCTACATACTTGCCTGGTATTAGTCCTGGAGCTACATACTTGCCTGGTATTAGTCCTGGAGCTACATACTTGCCTGGTATTAGTCCTGGAGCTACATACATGTACTTGCCTGGTATTAGTCCTGGAGCTACATACTTGCCTGGTATTAGTCCTGGAGCTACATACTTGCCTGGTATTAGTCCTGGAGCTACATACTTGCCTGGTATTAGTCCTGGAGCTACATACTTGCCTGGTATTAGTCCTGGAGCTACATAGACCTACATACTTGCCTGGTATTAGTCCTGGAGCTACATACTTGCCTGGTATTAGTCCTGGAGCTACATACTTGCCTGGTATTAGTCCTGGAGCTACATACATACTTGCCTGGTATTAGTCCTGGAGCTACATAGACATACATACTTGCCTGGTATTAGTCCTGGAGCTACATACTTGCCTGGTATTAGTCCTGGAGCTACATAGACCTACATACTTGCCTGGTATTAGTCCTGGAGCTACATACTTGCCTTGTATTAGTCCTGGAGCTATATAGACCTACATACTTGCCTGGTATTAGTCCTGGAGCTACATACTTGCCTGGTATTAGTCCTGGAGCTACATAGACCTACATACTTGCCTGGTATTAGTCCTGGAGCTACATACTTGCCTGGTATTAGTCCTGGAGCTACATACTTGCCTGGTATTAGTCCTGGAGCTACATAGACCTACATACTTGCCTGGTATTAGTCCTGGAGCTACATAGACCTACATACTTGCCTGGTATTAGTCCTGGAGCTACATGGACCTACATACTTGCCTGGTATTAGTCCTGGAGCTACATACATACTTGCCTGGTATTAGTCCTGGAGCTACATACTTGCCTGGTATTAGTCCTGGAGCTACATACATACTTGCCTGGTATTAGTCCTGGAGCTACATACATACTTGCCTGGTATTAGTCCTGGAGCTACATACTTGCCTGGTATTAGTCGTGGAGCTACATAGACCTACAACAATACTGCTAGAGCTACTTGCTGAGGCTAGACCTAAATTAGTCCTGAGGCTAGACCTTCATTAGTCCTGGGGCTAGACCTACATTAGTTCTGAGGCTAGACCTAATTAGTCCTGGGGCTAGACCTACATTAGTCATGAGGCTAGACCTAATTAGTCCTGGGGCTAGACCTAATTAGTCCTGGGGCTAGACCTAATTAGTCCTGGGGCTAGACCTACATTAGTCCTGAGGCTAGACCTACATTAGTCCTTAGGCTAGACCTAATTAGTCCTGGGGCTAGACCTAATTAGTCCTGAGGCTAGACCTAATTAGGCTTATGCTCTCTCTCACCTTACCCTCTTTCTGTGTTCCTACTCTTGCTCTTCCCCCTCATACTCCTTCAGGGTTTCATTCAGGGGGAGGCAGAGGGGGTGTGGAACCTTTTTGCTCCCCCTTGGAAATTGTATTATTAAAATTCATTAGAAACTTTGTCACATCTTTAACCATCATGCCCCCCCCCCCTTAAAATCCAGATTCCTCCAGTTGCCCCCCCTTGGACAATTTTCTAAATGAAACCCTGTCCTTCTCACGTTCTCTCCCTCCTCTCTCTCCCACTTCATCTGCTTTCCTCTCCTCTATTGTCACCACGCAAGCTCTCACCCCCTCCTCCCTGCCACTCCTCCTTGCCCCTCCTCCCCGTCCCTCCTCCCTGCCCCTCCTCCCTGTCCCTCCTCCCTACCCCTCCTCCCTGCCCCTCCTCCCTGCCCCTCCTCCCCGCCCCTCCTCCCCGCCCCTGCTGCAGGAGTGGCTGTCCCTGAAGTCATTTCTGCTTGACCTTCTCTCTGCTCTGTACAGGAGAGACTGCTGTCGCTCTTTCTGTCCTCCAGGTCACTGGGTGGCTCCATCTCTGTGCACACCAATACCTGTCACACCACAACTATTTGGCCTCAGAGAAAGTGAGAATGCAGACACACACACACACACACACACACGCACACTATCACTACTACCACCACCACACATGTAGGTGATGAGTTGGACGAGGATGTGGCTGCATCCCTCCTCCCCCCACACATGCTGAAACACGTGGAGCTGCTACGCCAAGCTCCTTTCCTCTTCCCCTTCATGGAGCGTGTGAGGTTCTTCAACTCCCTAGTGATGCTGGACCGGAGGCAGGTACAAGGCCAGTACCAGGCCTTCCTGCAGGGACGGAGCTTCAACATCACGCTACGGAGAGAACACCTCTATGAGGATGCCTTCGCCGAGCTAGCCAAGGACATAGGTGCATATATAATACAGTGTGTGGCCCCATAGAGCTATTGCCAACCTACTTCAACCCAATGGGGTGTTGGTCCAGTGTGTGTCCTCATAGAGCTAACGTCAACCTACTTCAACTCAGTGTGATGTTGGTCCAGTGTGTCCCCATAGAGCTATTGTCAACCTACTTCAAATTGTCTCAACCCAGTGTGGTGTTGGTCCAGTGTGTGTCCCCATAGAGCTATTGTCAACCTACTTCAACCTGCCTCCACCCAGTGTGGTGTTAGTCCAGTGTGTGCTCCCATAGAGCTATTGTCAACCTACTTCAACCTGCCTCCACCCAGTGTGGTGTTGGTCTGGTGTGTTCTGGAATGCTGATAACTGGATGGTCTGAATATGTTTGACTTTTATGTATGTACTATAGCATTTATAAGTTGTCACCTCTGACCACAGATCTCCGTAACAAGGTGCGTGTACGCTACATCAATACCCAGGGGCTATCAGAACCAGGTGTGGATGGGGGTGGAGTCTTCAGGGAATTTCTTAACGATGTCTTAAAGACAGGGTTTGACCCGAACAGATGTTACTTTGCCACCACACCAGATGGACAGCTATATCCAAGTGCTCAGGTGAGGATGGTGTAGAGTGCTCAGGTGAGGATGGTGATAAGCGGCAGTCTAGTGCTCAGGTGATGGTGGTGGTAGTAGTGCTCAGGTGATGATGATGATGGTGATAAGTGGTACATGGTAGTTTGCAGGGAACTAACACTCATTACACACTGGGTGTGGGGTGAGATTATCTAAGAGCTTCCTATTGATAAGTTTCAGTAAGCCACTCCCCTCCAAGCCGTCTATTCTAGTCTTAGTTCTGCCATGCTTGATGACTCGTCTCTTCAAACTTCTCCACAGTTCTAAATCACTGGTAGCCATCATGTTCCTCTACATGCAGTCAGCATTGCTTGTTCTGGTGCCCTGCCACAGGTGGCGGCATCTGTGCTCACTTTCACTGGACAACGATGTTTAATCATGTGACTATCATGTGAGCCCTCTTCTATTATTTATCTGCAGGCATACCTGATTAATGCGGACTCTGACCTGCACTATCGTTTCCTTGGCAACATGCTAGGTAAGGCATTATATGAAGACCAGTTGGTTGATCTTCCCTTTGCCGGCTTCTTCCTCGCCAAGCTGGCCGCAGGAGGGCATGGCTTTGTTGGAATTCATCACCTGGCATCCTTTGACCCTGACCTATACCGGTATGGTGACTATAAGGTGTACTGCTAGTCGTATTCCCTCGAATGGAATTCACCCCTCCAATAGTATTCTCCCCATTACGAGGTCTGAACAAAATAGTATTCTCCCCATTATGAGGTCCTAACAAACCCTATTACGAGGTCTGAACAAAATAGTATTCTCCCTATTACGAGGTCTGAACAATACGAGGTCCTAACAAAATAGTATTCTCCCCATTACGAGGTCTGAACAAAATAGTATTCTCCCCATTACGAGGTCTGAACAAAATAGTATTCTCCCCATTACAAGGTCTGAACAAAATAGTATTCTCCCCATTATGAGGTCCTAACAAAAGGTCTGAACAAAATAGTATTCTCCCTATTACGAGGTCTGAACAATACGAGGTCCTAACAAAATAGTATTCTCCCCATTACGAGGTCTGAACAAAATAGTATTCTCCCCATTACGAGGTCTGAACAAAATAGTATTCTCCCCATTACAAGGCCTGAACAAAATAGTATTCTCCCTATTACGAGGCTTGAACAAAATAGTGTTCTCCCCATTACGAGGTCCTAACAAAATAGTATTCTCCCCATTACAAGGTCTGAACAAAATAGTATTCTCCCTATTACGATGTCCTAACAAAATAGTATTCTCCCCATTACAAGGTCTGAACAAAATAGTATTCTCCCCATTACAACAAGGTCTGTACAAAATAGTATTCTTCCTATTATGAGGTCTGAACAAAATAGTATTCTCCCCATTAAAGGTCTGAACAAAATAGTATTCTCCCTAATACGAGGTCTGAACAAAATAGTATTCTCCCTATTACGAGGTCTGAACAAAATAGTATTCTCCCTATTACGAGGTCTGTACAAAATAGTATTCTTCCTATTACGAGGTCCGAACAAAATAGTATTCTCCCCATTACGAGATGGTATTCTCCCTATTACGAGATCTGAATATGGACTTGTATTCGCAACGTGCAAAGACAAGTAAAAATTCCAAGCTAAAGAGTCCAGAACATCAGCCAACTGTATAGGTGGATGGCAGTGAAGATGGAGAGATTCACTTCCCAAAGCAAGCAGAGGTGGAAACTCAATCTGCCACAAATTGCTGAGCCCACTCCAAACTGGAAAGTCGACCGTCAATTCTAGTGACCCCTCTCGGACCTCGACAATGAAGAATCGAAATGACTGAGGACTAGCAAACTTTTTCCCACTTCACTGGGCCCAAGCCACTATTTTCTCTCACAATTTTCTATTTCTTTGCACTAGGTTACCACAACAAGACTGGGAGCAGCCATTGCGCGAGGCTAAATAGAGCTTGCACATGTCTAGTCGAGGCTAGCCTGCCGTTGGTGTGGGACTTAATTGTGTACACCCTCGAATAATATTCCCCTTTAGTGTTCGCTTCATTGGGGTTCCTGAAACTATTTAAACGTGTGCTATCCATTCGAGGAAATCGGTATCCTGTTACTGAGATGATTCATATGCTGCTAGATTTCCCCTGTTACATGAAGATGTATTGTGTGATGTATTGTGTGTTGCAGCAATCTGCTGTCACTCAAGTATTCTGATGGTAACATTGAAGATCTCGCCCTCAATTTCACCATGACAATAGATCACATGGGACAGAGTCTGGTGAGGAGGTTTGAAAGTGTGCTATGGATATCATTCCTGTCCCTCGCCAAATTCAGGCCTATGAACTCTGCAGGTGTACGAGCTCAAGCAGGGGGGGGTGGAGCAAGTGGTAACCGAGGACAACTACCTGGAGTACATCTACTTGGTGGCACATTATAAACTCAACGTGCAGCTCCACCGGCAGTTCCAAGGATTCAGGGCGGGACTAGAGCAGGTGATCCCCGCACATTGGCTGCGTCTGTTCTGCCAGAGTGAGCTGCAGGTGTTGATATCTGGTGCTCCTGTGCCCATCAATGTGGCCGACCTCAAGAAGCATACCAACTACAGAGGTGGGTGTGGCTACATAGGGAATGTGGGTGTGGCTACATGTAGTGTTGTAATGTTGACATGTATTTTACCCCAGCCTTAGCCCTAATCCAGCCCCAGCCCTACCATTAACCCAGGCCTGGCCCTACCCCAGGCCTGGCCCTACCCTTAACCCAGGCCTGACCCTACCTTTAACCCAGGCCTGGCCCTACCCTTAACCCAGGCCTGGCCCTACCTTAACCCAGGCCTAGCCCTACCCTTAACCCAGGCCTGACCCTACCTTTAACCCAGGCCTGGCCCTACCCTTAACCCAGGCCTGGCCCTACCCTTAACCCAGGCCTGGCCCTACCTTAACCCAGGCCTAGCCCTACCCTTAACTCAGGCTGGCCCTACCCTTAACCCAGGCCTGGCCCTACCCTTAACCCAGGCCTAGCCCTACCCTTAACCCAGGCCTAGCCCTACCCTTAACCAAGGCCTGGCCCTACCCCAGGCCTAGCCCTACCCTTAACCCAGGCCTGGCCCTACCTTAACCCAGGCCTAGCCCTACCCTTAACCCAGGCCTGGCCCTACCCTTAAGCCAGGCCTAGCCTTAACCCAGGCCTAGCCTTAACCCAGGCCTTAACCCAGGCCTGGCCCTACCCTTAACCCAGGCCTGGCCCTACCCTTAACCCAAGCCTAGCCCTATCCTTAAGCCAGGCCTAGCCTTAACCCAGGCCTGGCCCTACCCTTAACCCAGGCCTGACCCTACCTTTAACCCAGGCCTGGCCCTACCCTTAACCCAGGCCTGGCCCTACCTTAACCCAGGCCTAGCCCTACCCTTAACTCAGGCTGGCCCTACCCTTAACCCAGGCCTGGCCCTACCCTTAACCCAGGCCTAGCCCTACCCTTAACCCAGGCCTAGCCCTACCCTTAACCAAGGCCTGGCCCTACCCCAGGCCTAGCCCTACCCTTAACCCAGGCCTGGCCCTACCTTAACCCAGGCCTAGCCCTACCCTTAAGCCAGGCCTAGCCTTAACCCAGGCCTAGCCTTAACCCAGGCCTGGCCCTACCCTTAACCCAGGCCTGGCCCTACCCTTAACCCAGGCCTGGCCCTACCCTTAACCCAAGCCTAGCCCTACCCTTAAGCCAGGCCTAGCCTTAACCCAGGCCTAGCCTTAACCCAGGCCTAGCCTTAACCCAGGCCTGGCCCTACCCTTAACCCAGGCCTGACCCTACCTTTAACCCAGGCCTGGCCCTACCTTTAACCCAGGCCTGGCCCTACCTTTAACCCAGGCCTGGCCCTACCTTAACCCAGGCCTAGCCCTACCCTTAACTCAGGCTGGCCCTACCCTTAACCCAGGCCTAGCCCTACCCTTAACCAAGGCCTGGCCCTACCCCAGGCCTAGCCCTACCCTTAACCCAGGCCTGGCCCTACCTTAACCCAGGCCTAGCCCTACCCTTAACCCAGGCCTGGCCCTACCCTTAACCCAGGCCTAGCCCTACCCTTAAGCCAGGCCTTAACCCAGGCCTGGCCCTACCCTTAACCCAGGCCTGGCCCTACCCTTAACCCAAGCCTAGCCCTACCCTTAAGCCAGGCCTAGCCTTAACCCAGGCCTAGCCTTAACCCAGACCTGGCCCTACCCTTAACCCAGGCCTGGCCCTACCCTTAACCCAGGCCTGGCCCTACCCTTAACCCAGGCCTGGCCCTACCCTTAACCCAGGCCTGGCCCTACCCTTAACCCAGGCCTGGCCCTACCCTTAACTCAGGCCTAGCCCTAGGCCTAGGCAAGTATACTAGTTTTCAACTGGGTGAGCTTGAGCATCTCTGTCTCTCTCTCTCACTGGATAGTACCCATCACACTGGGTTGAGGCAGGTTGAACCATCCAAGCAGAAGCTAGCAGCCATGGAAACAAGTGTTTATTCTCATTTCACCACGTGGACCCCCACACCTGCATGTACCTCAATGACCACATTTCACCACGTGGACACCCACATCTGCATGTACCTCAATGACCACATTTCACCACGTGGACACCCACATCTGCATGTACCTCAATGACCACATTTCACCACGTGGACAACCCACATCTGCATGTACCTCAATGACCACATTTCACCACGTGGACACCCACATCTGCATGTACCTCAATGACCACATTTCACCACATGGACCCCCACATCTGCATGTACCTCAATGACCACATTTCACCACGTGGACACCCACATCTGCATGTACCTCAATGACCACATTTCACCACGTGGACCCCCACATCTGCATGTACCTCAATGACCACATTTCACCATGTGGACCCCCACATCTGCATGTACCTCAATGACCACATTTCACCACGTGGACACCCACATCTGCATGTACCTCAATGACCACATTTCACCACATGGACCCCCACATCTGCATGTACCTCAATGACCACATTTCACCACGTGGACCCCCACATCTGCATGTACCTCAATGACCACATTTCACCACGTGGACACCCACATCTGCATGTACCTCAATGACCACATTTCACCATGTGGACCCCCACATCTGCATGTACCTCAATGACCACATTTCACCACGTGGACACCCACATCTGCATGTACCTCAATGACCACATTTCACCACATGGACCCCCACATCTGCATGTACCTCAATGACCACATTTCACCACATGGACCCCCACATCTGCATGTGCCTCAATGACCACATTTCACATGTGGACCCCCACATATGCATGTACAGTACCTCAATAACCATATTTAACCACATGGACCCCCACATCTGCATGTACCTCAATGACCATATTTCACCATGTGGACCCCCACATCTGCATGTGTACCTCAATGACCACATTTCACCACGTGGACCCCCATTGCATGACATCAATAACATCTGCTTTCAATGCTCTAGAAACTGCTTGTGGCACAACACGGCAGCTTGGATGAGATGCAAATCTCCATCATTTATTTTAAAATTAGCCGTTTTCACGAATGTGCATGCAGTTATATATGCAGGTTGTTCCCAGATGTGGGCGGGGTGTTCCCAGATGTGGGCGTGGTGTTCCTAGATGCGGGCGGGTTGTTCCCAGCTGCGGGCGGGTGTTCCCAGATGTGGGCGGGTTTCCCCCAGATGTGGGCGGGGTGTTCCCAGATGTGGGCGTGTTGTTCTTAGATGTGGGCGGGGTGTTCCCAGATGCGGGCGGGTTGTTCCCAGATGTGGGCAGGTTGTTCCCAGATGCGTTTCCGAGTTACGGGCAGAACCCGTTCCCAAGCCTCCCGGATAAGGGGTGTGGTGTGTGAGAGTATATTTCAGTATCCAGGGTTCATAATGCCTCGACATTTTGCTTGTAGAGGCTTTTGGGGTAACAGTCCAGCCAGCCCTTGCAATTGATCTTCTCCTCTCTCCGCAGATGATTATTCAGACAGCCACGATTGCATCACTCTGTTCTGGGACGTGGTCAGCGACTTCAGCGAGCAACAGAAACAACTCCTCCTCAAGTTTGTTACAAGTTGCAGTCGGCCTCCACTGCTGGGCTTCAAGGAGATGCATCCACCCTTTACCATATCTCCCATGGTGGGAGACAGTCACCTTCCCTCGGCCTCGACGTGTTCTAATCTTCTACTGCTTCCCAAGTTCAAGGACAAGGAGACAATGCTCGGAAAACTGCTCTACGCCATCCAATCAGGCGCTGGATTTGAATTATGTTAACTCCTATCGGCACCAATTCTAGCACAGCACAAGTTGCCATATACTGTACTGCATGCAACATACATAGTACAGTGTGTTTATAGACCTTGAGTGCAACACAAGTTGCCATATACTGTACTGCATGCAACATACATAGTACAGTGCGTTTATAGACCTTGAGTGCAACACAAGTTGCCATATACTGTACTGCATGCAACATACATAGTACAGTGCGTTTATAGACCTTGAGTGCAACACAAGTTGCCATATACTGTACTGCATGCAACATACATAGTACAGTGTGTTTATAGACCTTGAGTGCAACACAAGTTGCCATATACTGTACTGCATGCAACATACATAGTACAGTGTGTTTATAGACCTTGAGTGCAACACAAGTTGCCATATACTGTACTGCATGCAACATACATAGTACAGTGTGTTTATAGACCTTGAGTGCAACACAAGTTGCCATATACTGTACTGCATGCAACATACATAGTACAGTGTGTTTATAGACCTTGAGTGCAACACAAGTTGCCATATACTGTACTGCATGCAACATACATAGTACAGTGTGTTTATAGACCTTGAGTGCAACACAAGTTGCCATATACTGTACTGCATGCAACATACATAGTACAGTGTGTTTATAGACCTTGAGTGCAACACAAGTTGCCATATACTGTACTGCATGCAACATACATAGTACAGTGTGTTTATAGACCTTGAGTGCAACACAAGTTGCCATATACTGTACTGCATGCAACATACATAGTACAGTGTGTTTATAGACCTTGAGTGCAACACAAGTTGCCATATACTGTACTGCATGCAACATACATAGTACAGTGTGTTTATAGACCTTGAGTGCAACACAAGTTGCCATATACTGTACTGCATGCAACATACATAGTACAGTGTGTTTATAGACCTTGAGTGCAACACAAGTTGCCATATACTGTACTGCATGCAACATACATAGTACAGTGTGTTTATAGACCTTGAGTGCAACACAAGTTGCCATATACTGTACTGCATGCAACATACATAGTACAGTGTGTTTATAGACCTTGAGTGCAACACAAGTTGCCATATACTGTACTGCATGCAACATACATATATAGTACAGTGTGTTTATAGACCTCGTTATAAATGGCATGCATTATGACAAATCTAAAACAACCTCAACCCCCCCAAGTTTAGGCACCTTCTTTTAGGCATTAGGTTTTGCCAGGTGGCCACCAATAGCAACACACAAACACACTACATCTCTGCTGGTTCAAGTGCATGGCATCATTGCCTGAGGAGCTGGTCGAGGGGAAGCAACTATTTCTCGTGGTTTCCCCCCCTTTTTTCTCTCCATAACTTTCATTCATTTCCAAAGATTTTGGCCTCACCAGGCAGCCCATTCTGTGAGATTCCCAATGATGTTACAATGGTGGTGTTGCAATAAACTATGTGGCTGAAATATGGGCAAAACCACAAGGGCATTTAATATATATATATATGAACGCTCTTGCTCCCCAACCATAGGTCTTCAACACTTGTCATTTATACCAGAGTACCTACTGATACAACTTATGATACAACTTATGAATACTTTATTCAACAATTTTATTTCTCCATTATCCCAATTTCATTTTTGCTGTCAGGTGACCGACTCTATCAGGAAATGACTGGATTAGAAAACAATGTATTCAACATACAGAGCAATGCTAGAGCTTTCAGATTATTATTTGGACTGAGTTAGACTGTTTTATGTGATGTCAATGGGACATTACACTTCCATGATAAATCAGTTTGAAAAGTACAACACACATGTGTCTTCTTATTTGTTTAAAAAAACCCTGTGGTTAGCATTTTGGAGCTCCATCGATTCTGCAGACTTCACTCTATGACCTTGATATATAGCTCAAAAGATAGATCACTCTGTGTGCTCTCTTTTGTACTAAAAACTGTTGCATAGATATAACCATACCCAAGGTACATGCAATAAAGATGGGGGCCTCAAAACCTGAATGCCCGCCAAAGGTTGCTGTAGTATGGAAAGTACAAGACAGTTGTAATTAGCACCTAGGCTCTACTCTACACAATTCATTAACGCTAAAAGGGTAAGTACTTACCTGGTCAAGCACAGGGTTAAAAAAATAATTTTCTACCTGCGCCTTGACCACGTACTTACGTATGTGTTAGCACCTCATGATAACACTCATTGTATAGAGAGACTGTAGCAGTCACACATACACTTAGCACACTCACACAGCACATGTCACACAATACACAGCATAAGCATATACTACACATACCACACAATACACATCACACCATACACAGCACTCACACATAATACACAGCACACACCACACACAAGAGTCTTGGTCAGTAACCAGTGACACATGCTTGGTTGGTTGTAGTGGCAACAGATCAATGCACAATTTCAACATAGTAACAGTATAACATAGTTAACATAGTATAACATAGAGTAACACTGTGCAACACATGCACTATGGAGTGCACACAGATTGGTATCATGGGACATGGTAGAGTGTGGTGAGTACATCCTGTGGGTGGAGCAAGCATGTAGCCACACCTCCCTCCATGCAGAAGTGAGAGGTCCCGTCTATTGTGAGTTCTGTGCTCCAATTGAGAGGTCTCACAGAGACACTGGAGAGACAAGATGGGGTGTGGGGGAGGGGGGGAAGCGAGTCAGCCGGGAGGGAGGGAGGAAATGAATGATGAGGAAAGAGCCAGAGAGGACAGTAGAAGAGAAGTATGTCCTAATCCACCATCACAGCATAACAATAATAAAACATGTCACTCCATCATGTGATACATGCATGCACATGTGTCATTTAGTGGGGAAGTTTCGGTGGTTGCAATTTAATACGAGCAAGAAATGGCTAAGGCTGAGAATTATTTTGTTTAGGAGAGGAGGGGATGATAGTGTAACGTACATGCGTTCGCACACCTTACACTGAGCCACACCCACCATGATGTATGGGTGAGGTGTGCATTATCGCTTTTACAGGGAGCTTGTTATTTGGCAATAGTACTTGCCCTGGGATATCTGCCTGGGCTGCTTGCAGGAGGGAGCAGCTGCTATGCCAGGAAAGAGATCACTAATACTCCTCATCATTTTGCTATGACAGTCAAAAATGACTATTTAAAATTTGGAACTCAGTACAGTCAGCATAAATCTACATCCCATTTGGTCTGCATGAAGTAACCAAGATTACCCCCACATTAGGCATGCACACACACACACTCACGGACATACCTGGAGGCAGTTCCTAGAATATGCTGTACGGGGCTCTGGTTATGAATGATTGGCTCTCGGACCACAAAGGACAATCCCATGTGACTCCCCGCATACACGCCCCTGGAGTTGCATTCTTTGGCAACTAAAGATCATATAAATTATGCTGATAATAATTACGATGTGAGCCAATTGTATACTAGTCCTCCATGAATACTAGTCCTCCATGAATATACTAGTTCTAGCTCCTCCATGAATATACTAGTTCTAGCTCCTCCATGAATATACTAGTTCTAGCTCGTCCATGAATATACTAGTTCTAGCTCCTCCATGAATATACTAGTTCTAGCTCCTCATGAATATACTAGTACTAGCTCCTCCATGAATATACTAGTTCTAGCTCCTCCATGAATATACTAGTTCTAGCTCCTCCATGAATATACTAGTTCTAGCTCCTCATGAATATACTAGTTCTAGCTCCTCCATGAATATACTACCTCCTCCATGAATATACTAGTTCTAGCTCGTCCATGAATATACTAGTTCTAGCTCCTCATGAATATACTAGTTCTAGCTCGTCCATGAATATATTAGTTCTAGCTCGTCCATGAATATACTAGTTCTAGCTCCTCCATGAATATACTAGTTCTAGCTCCTCATGAATATACTAGTACTAGCTCCTCATGAATATACTAGTTATAGCTCCTCCATGAATATACTAGCTCCTCCATGAATATACTAGTTATAGCTCCTTCATGAATATACTAGTTCTAGCTCCTCCATGAATATACTAGTTCTAGCTCCTCATGAATATACTAGTTCTAGCTCCTCCATGAATATACTACCTCCTCCATGAATATACTAGTTCTAGCTCGTCCATGAATATACTAGTTCTAGCTCCTCATGAATATACTAGTTCTAGCTCGTCCATGAATATATTAGTTCTAGCTCGTCCATGAATATACTAGTTCTAGCTCCATGAATATACTAGTTCTAGCTCCTCATGAATATACTAGTACTAGCTCCTCATGAATATACTAGTTATAGCTCCTCCATGAATATACTAGCTCCTCCATGAATATACTAGTTATAGCTCCTTCATGAATATACTAGCTCCTCCATGAATATACTAGTTCTAGCTCCTCATGAATATACTAGTTCTAGCTCTTCCATGAATATACTAGTTATAGCTCCTCATGAATATACTAGTTCTAGCTCCTCATGAATATACTAGTTCTAGCTCGTCCATGAATATACTAGTTCTAGCTCCTCCATGAATATACTAGTTCTAGCTCCTCCATGAATATACTAGTTCTAGCTCCTCATGAATATACTAGTTCTAGCTCCTCATGAATATACTAGTTCTAGCTCGTCCATGAATATACTAGTTCTAGCTCCTCCATGAATATACTAGTTCTAGCTCCTCCATGAATATACTAGCTCTAGCTCCTCCATGAATATACTAGTTCTAGCTCGTCCATGAATATACTACCTCCTCTATGAATATACTAGTTCTAGCTCCTCATGAATATACTAGTTCTAGCTCCTCCATGAATATACTAGTTCTAGCTCGTCCATGAATATACTACCTCCTCTATGAATATACTAGTTCTAGCTCCTCCATGAATATACTAGTTCTAGCTCCTCCATGAATATACTAGTTCTAGCTCCTCCATGAATATACTAGTTCTAGCTCCTCCATGAATATACTAGTTCTAGCTCGTCCATGAATATACTACCTCCTCTATGAATATACTAGTTCTAGCTCCTCCATGAATATACTAGTTCTAGCTCCTCCATGAATATACTAGTTCTAGCTCCTCCATGAATATACTAGTTCTAGCTCCTCCATGAATATACTAGCTCTAGCTCCTCCATGAATATACTAGTTCTAGCTCGTCCATGAATATACTACCTCCTCTATGAATATACTAGTTCTAGCTCCTCGTGAATATACTAGTTCTAGCTCCTCCATGAACATATTACTATAACTAGTACTATCTGCAGTATTGCCCAATAGCCAGCAATCCATAAAAAATGAATTATATGCAGATATTGTGGTGGGTGTGGCCAGCATGTGGCAGGTGCAAAACATTTTATTTTATTTTTATCTAAAATTATATTCTAAGCTGCCCCTCCATTCATGAAAATCTCAACCCACCAAAAGTTTTGCATTCTGTGGTAGATTACTTCCTACCCTCCTTAATTGATCACTTACTTTCGGCGGCTAGTTCAGGTGTGCTGCCATCTTGAAGCTTTCCTACCCTTTGCCTGTATAATTCTAGCACTGTCTCCACCTTTTCTGCAGTCAGCTGGTTCACGTTGTAAGCCCTGGCAACAGAATGTGTCAACAACTTTTTCACGTTATACCCATGGCAACAGAATGTATCAACAGCTGCATCATGTCCATACATAATGTATCAATAACTTGTTCACAGTGTGACCATGGCAACAAATCAAAGGCTAGATCATGATGTAACCTTGGCAACACAATGTAACCATGACAACATGAATCAATATCAGTAACAAGGTAACCATGGAAACAATGTATCAATAGATGTTCACTGTAACCATGGATTGACAGTTGGATCATGCTATAACCATGGCAACATGAATTGACAGTTGGATCATGCTATAACCATGGCAACATAATGTATCAATAGCTTGTTCACATTGACCAATGGCAACAATGCTTGTTCATACTGTAACCCATGGCAATGGAATCTACCAACAGTTTGTTCACATTGTAACCATGGCAACAGAAGGTGTCTACAGTTTGTCACATTTTAACACATGGCAACAGTTTGTCACATTGTAACACATGGCAACAGAATGTGTCAACTGTTTGTAACACTTGACAACAGAATGTATCAATAGTTTGTCACATTGTAACACGTGGCAACAGAATGTGTCAACAGTTTGTCACATTGTAACACATGGCAACAGAATGTGTCAACAGTTTGTTCACATTGTAACACATGGCAACAGAATGTGTCAACAGTTTGTCACATTGTAACACATGACAACAGAATGTGTCAACAGTTTGTCACATTGTAACACATGGCAACAGAATGTGTCAAGTTGGCAACAGAATGTGTCAACAGTTTGTCACATTTTAACACATGGCAACAGAATGTGTCAAGAGTTTGTCACATTGTAACACATCAACAGAATGTGTCAAGAGTTGTTCACACCCAAGGCAACACAATGTTTTAACACCTTGTTTACATATTAAATCTCGCAAACTCATGGCAACATAAATGTGTTCCAAGTTGTAACCATGGCAACATAACATATCGGCATCCCACTAGCTCTGATCAATAGAATGCAGTATATATTAACTTCGTGGCGTACTCGCCCTTCACCATAAAGTCCTGGGGGCTTGTATAGTGCACCACATCCAAAATGTGGCCATAACATGGGCATACATGTGTGGAATAGCACCGGGCAATACATGTACAAGCAAATTAGTGGGTCAGCAAGTGGCAACAGAACATGATTAGCCAGGCACCATGATGTGGACCCAGTTCCAGTATAGACCAATACTCCAGAACTCCTCTGCCGCTCACTGGCACAGCCATCCACACTCAGCTCGTAGTAGGCAGCACTGTGCATGGAAGGTGGTGTATGTCACATGTACATGCATTATATGCACATGTGCGTGCATGTAACAGATGTAGGTATGTAGGTGCCAGGTGGAGTGACTACAAGACTCCAGTACACATATAACCCTCTCTCAAATAACTTTGTTGAACTCCAGTAAGTGCCCAGCTATGTACCAGCTCCATTATCTCGCTGAAGTGTATCCAACCTCTATAATAACCATGGTAACCTGACTTGAGCTGACTAAACACCTTGCTTTCTACTCAAACCAAGGTTAACCTCTGACTACTAACCAACCCAAACATGGCTAAAGAGTCATCTAGATTCTAGAGGCATTTTCTTGCCTCCTGTGCAAATAGACTGAATGATTAGATGCTGCAACATATACATGCATGGAGACACAGGTTGATGGAGGTGGGGTCTAACATGACACAGAGTAATGGTGGATGGTCTAACATGACACAGAGTAATGGTGGAGGTCTAACATGACACAGAGTAATGGTGGAGGTCTAACATGACACAGAGTAATGGTGGAGGTCTAGCATGACACAGAGTAATGGTGGAGGTCTAACATGACACAGAGTAATGGTGGAGGTCTAGCATGACACAGAGTAATGGTGGAGGTCTAACATGACACAGAGTAATGGTGGAGGTCTAACATAACACAGAGTAATGGTGGAGGTCTAACATGATACAGAGTAATGGTGGAGGTCTAACATGACACAGAGTAATGGTGGAGGTCTAACATGACAGAGTAATGGTGGAGGTCTAACATGACACAGAGTAATGGTGGAGGTCTAACATGACACAGTAATGGTGGAGGTCTAACATGACACAGAGTAATGGTGGAGGTCTAACATGACACAGAGTAATGGTGGAGGTCTAACATGACACAGAGTAATGGTGGAGGTCTAACATGACACAGAGTAATGGTGGAGGTCTAGCATGACACAGAGTAATGGTGGAGGTCTAACATGACACAGAGTAATGGTGGAGGTCTAGCATGACACAGAGTAATGGTGGAGGTCTAACATGACACAGAGTAATGGTGGAGGTCTAACATAACACAGAGTAATGGTGGAGGTCTAACATGATACAGAGTAATGGTGGAGGTCTAACATGATACAGAGTAATGGTGGAGGTCTAACATGACACAGAGTAATGGTGGAGGTCTAACATGACAGAGTAATGGTGGAGGTCTAACATGACACAGAGTAATGGTGAAGGCCTAACATGACACAGAGTAATGGTGGAGGTCTAACATGACACAGAGTAATGGTGGAGGTCTAGCATGACACAGAGTAATGGTGGAGGTCTAACATGACACAGAGTAATGGTGGAGGTCTAACATGACACAGAGTAATGGTGGAGGTCTAGCATGACACAGAGTAATGGTGGAGGTCTAACATGACACAGAGTAATGGTGGAGGTCTAACATGACACAGAGTAATGGTGGAGGTCTAACATGACACAGAGTAATGGTGGAGGTCTAACATGACACAGAGTAATGGTGGAGGTCTAACATAACACAGAGTAATGGTGGAGGTCTAACATGACACAGAGTAATGGTGAAGGCCTAACATGACACAGAGTAATGGTGGAGGTCTAACATGACACAGAGTAATGGTGGAGGTCTAACATGACACAGAGTAATGGTGGAGGTCTAACATGACACAGAGTAATGGTGGAGGTCTAACAAGACACAGAGTAATGGTGGAGGTCTAACATGACACAGAGTAATGATGGAGGTCTAACATGACACAGAGTAATGGTGGAGGTCTAACATGACACAGAGTAATGGTGGAGGTCTAACATGACAAACATAATTGCTGGAGCATACTGCAAGCCACACACTAATCAAAGCCCCAGTCTACCAGCATGCAGGAGCTAGAGGAAGATCTGATCTCAACTCAACGGTTCCTGGCTAAACTTGGTGGCGTTATCAACTCTTTCTTCCTTTTCCACTCGCAAGCTTTTTGCTTTTCAATTTGTCTGTTCCCGGACTTCTTTACTGTTTCTGGACTTCTTTACTAATGCAACAACTTTGAGCCTTAATGCAACAACTTTGAGCCTGAAAGCTCCCGCACATGTAGCACGTAAGCTTCATAGCTCCAGACATTTCGCACAGAAGCAACCATGACAACTGCACGTATAGCTGCTATCACATCTATATACTCTGTGCATAAGTCTCACCCCATAAATGGAGAGGAAGATTAAGAGTTTCTACTGCAACCTATACTCCGAAAATATATGGGTACTATATGCCCCCCCCCCCCCCCCCCCACACACACACCACAGCACCATCACATGTGCAAACATGCCACTAAACACACCACACACTTGCAACCATGCACACCACACACACCACCAGGAAGAGTGGCAGGGGTGTGGCTGCAATCAACCAGTTGCTAGTGGCACACATAAGGAGGTCCAAATAAGGTAAGGGGAGGAAAAAATACATGCTGTGGGGCACGCCTACTGCATACAGACACTGACCGAGACTGACTCCTCTCTCCCACAAATACTTCATTGAGTGCGCGTACGGGAAGTATGTATTCGCCCACTTTAACCCTTATCCTTGCCCGGCGGTAAAGAGGGACTTCCCCTCGGAACACTGCCTTCAAGCTGTGCAATAGCGAGGGGAAGCGAGAGGAGTTGATGCAGAGGAAGCCAACCGACGACAGGGGGTCGGAATTAAACCCAACGACCAGTTTATCAGGAGAAAACACCTTGGACGCCGCCCACAAGAGATTACCATCACCACCAGCAGAGAATACTGAATCCGCCCACTCCACATCTTCCTCAGAGTATTCATTCCTGTCCCGCAGGCGCACCTCCACCCCTTGTGACCTATAGGACAAGAAAGCTGAACTTAGGACAAGAATGCCAAACTTAGGACAAGAATGCTAAACTTAGGACAAGAATGCTAAACTTCTTAGGACAAGAATGCTAAACTTAGGACAAGAATGCTAAACTTAGGACAAGAATGCCAAACTTAGGACAAGAATGCTAAACTTAGGACAAGATTGCTAAACTTAGGACAAGATTGCTAAACTTAGGACAAGAGTGCTAAACTTAGGACAAGAGTGCCAAACTTAGGACAAGAATGCTAAACTTAGGACAAGAATGCTAAACTTAGACAAGAATGCTAAACTTAGGACAAGAGTGCTGAACTTAGGACAAGATTGCTAAACTTAGGACAAGAATGTTAAACTTAGGACAAGAATGCTAAACTTAGACAAGAATGCTAAACTTAGGACAAGAGTGCTGAACTTAGGACAAGATTGCTAAACTTAGGACAAGAATGCTAAACTTAGGACAAGAATGCTAAACTTAGGACAAGAATGCTAAACTTAGGACAAGAATGCTAAACTTAGGACAAGATTGCTAAACTTAGGACAAGAGTGCTAAACTTAGGACAAGAATGCTAAACTTAGGACAAGAGTTCTAAACTTAGTACAAGAATGCAAGAATGCTAAACTTAGGACAAGATTGCTAAACTTAGGACAAGAGTGCCAAACTTAGGACAAGAATGCTAAACTTAGACAAGATTGCTAAACTTAGGACAAGAATGCTAAACTTAGACAAGAGTGCTAAACTTAGGACAAGAGTGCCAAACTTAGGACAAGTGTGCTAAACTTAGGACAAGAGTGCCAAACTTAGGACAAGAATGCTAAACTTAGACAAGATTGCTAAACTTAGGACAAGATTGCTAAACTTAGGACAAGAGTGCTAAACTTAGGACAAGAGTGCCAAACTTAGGACAAGAATGCTAAACTTAGGACAAGAATGCTAAACTTAGACAAGAATGCTAAACTTAGGACAAGAGTGCTGAACTTAGGACAAGATTGCTAAACTTAGGACAAGAATGCTAAACTTAGGACAAGAATGCTAAACTTAGACAAGAATGCTAAACTTAGGACAAGAATGCTAAACTTAGGACAAGATTGCTAAACTTAGGACAAGAATGCTAAACTTAGGACAAGAATGCTAAACTTAGGACAAGAATGCTAAACCTAGGACAAGAATGCTAAACTTAGGACAAGAATGCTAAACTTAGGATAAACTCGGAGTAGCATTTCCATTTGGTCTGAACCTCACTTCCAAATAGTGAACACGAGGAAACAAGAAAACTCCTAGTATCACAGCTGACATGGCAATGTGTATGCTCTAGCAGTGGTAGCCATGGCAATGTGTATGCTCTAGTAGTGGTAGCCATGGCAACATGTATGCTCTAGCAGTGGTAGCTAAAGAAACTCATTTTGGAACTTTCCCATAATGGTGGTTTTGACATTCATTAGCTCTAAAAAAACTTTTGCTAAGGTGTGAAGTACCCAGCATACTAAACCAACCTGGAAACAAGCAGGAAGGTTATCTTGCCTACATCTAACTTCTACCCCTCCTCACATAACTAACATGGAATAGGTTTGTCCCTTCATATCATTTTGAATACAACACTACAATAACCTTCTCAGTAATCAACTCGAAATTGCACTCTCTCGATGTTTCGACTAGATGCTCTAGCCTAACATCTGGTCCAAACATCGAGAGAATACAATTTCAAGGAGGTTATTGTAATGTTATTGTAATGTTATTATGTCAATTGAACTCTCAATTGAAAGTTTTACAATGCCTAGCAATGACTCCACAGGGGAAGGGGGCGGCAAACAATAGGTAAGGATCACCAGAAGAGTAGGGAACCTTGAGTCAGTCTCACTCATGTGCTGTATTACAAGCAGAAGCAGACCAAAGGATCACTCAGTTCTGCTATTTGGTTTGCTGTTTGGTTGGTGGGTTCTGTGCAACTGTCCCCAAGTGTTTCAGGGAGGCTGTAGCTGACGCTCCTCAGAGGGGCTGACTCTGGCAGCATAGCAACAGTAAGGTAGACTCTGACAGCATAGCAACAACAAGGTGAACTCTGGCAGCATAGCAACAACAAGGTAGACTCTGGCAGCATAGCAACAGCAAGGTAGACTCTGACAGCATAGCAACAGCAAGGTAGACTCTGACAGCATAGCAACAGCAAGGTAGACTCTGACAGCATAGCAACAACAAGGTGAACTCTGGCAGCATAGCAACAGCAAGGTAGACTCTGACAGCATAGCAACAGCAAGGTAGACTCTGACAGCATAGCAACAACAAGGTAGACTCTGGCAGCATAGCAACAACAAGGTAGACTCTGGCAGCATAGCAACAGCAAGGTAGACTCTGACAGCATAGCAACAGCAAGGTAGACTCTGGCAGCATAGCAACAGCAAGGTAGACTCTGGCAGCATAGCAACAGCAAGGTAGACTCTGACAGCATAGCAACAGCAAGGTAGACTCTGACAGCATAGCAACAGCAAGGTAGACTCTGACAGCATAGCAACAACAAGGTAGACTCTGGCAGCATAGCAACAGCAAGGTAGACTCTGGCAGCATAGCAACAGCAAGGTAGACTCTGACAGCATAGCAACAGCAAGGTAGACTGACAGCATACATGTAGCAACAGCAAAGTGGACTCTGGCAGCATAGCAACAGCAAGGTAGACTCTGGCAGCATAGCAACAGCAAGGTAGACTCTGACAGCATAGCAACAGCAAGGTAGACTCTGACAGCATAGCAACAGCAAGGTAGACTCTGACAGCATAGCAACAGCAAGGTAGACTCTGGCAGCATAGCAACAGCAAGGTAGACTCTGGCAGCATAGCAACAGCAAGGTAGACTCTGGCAGCATAGCAACAGCAAGGTAGACTCTGGCAGCATAGCAACAGCAAGGTAGACTCTGACAGCATAGCAACAGCAAGGTAGACTCTGACAGCATACATGTAGCAACAGCAAAGTGGACTCTGGCAGCATAGCAACAGCAAGGTAGACTCTGGAAGCATAGCAACAGCAAGGTAGACTGACAGCATAGCAACAGCAAGGTAGACTCTGACAGCATAGCAACAGCAAGGTAGACTCTGACAGCATAGCAAGAGCAAGGTGGACTCTGGCAGCATAGCAACAGCAAGGTGGACTCTGGCAGCATAGCAACAGCAAGGTAGACTCTGACAGCATAGCAACAGCAAGGTAGACTCTGACAGCATAGCAACAGCAAGGTGGACTCTGGCAGCATAGCAACAGCAAGGTAGACTCTGACAGCATAGCAACAGCAAGGTAGACTCTGGCAGCATAGCAACAGCAAGGTAGACTCTGACAGCATAGCAACAGCAAGGTAGACTCTGACAGCATAGCAACAGCAAGGTAGACTCTGACAGCATAGCAACAGCAAGGCAGACTCTGACAGCATAGCAACAGCAAGGTAGACTCTGACAGCATAGCAACAGCAAGGTGGACTCTGGCAGCATAGCAACAGCAAGGTAGACTCCGGCAGCATAGCAACAGCAAGGTGGACTCTGGCAGCATAGCAACAGCAAGGTAGACTCTGACAGCATAGCAACAACAAGGTAGACTCTGGCAGCATAGCAACAGCAAGGTAGACTCTGGCAGCATAGCAACAGCAAGGTAGATTCTGACAGCATAGCAACAGCAAGGTAGACTCTGGCAGCATAGCAACAGCAAGGTAGACTCTGACAGCATAGCAACAGCAAGGTAGACTGACAGCATAGCAACAGCAAGGAAGACTCTGACAGCATAGCAACAACAAGGTAGACTCTGGCAGCATAGCAACAGCAAGGTAGACTCTGACAGCATAGCAACAGCAAGGTAGACTCTGACAGCATAGCAACAGCAAGGTAGACTCTGACAGCATAGCAACAACAAGGTAGACTCTGGCAGCATAGCAACAGCAAGGTAGACTCTGGCAGCATAGCAACAGCAAGGTAGACTCTGACAGCATAGCAACAGCAAGGTAGACTGACAGCATACATGTAGCAACAGCAAAGTGGACTCTGGCAGCATAGCAACAGCAAGGTAGACTCTGGCAGCATAGCAACAGCAAGGTAGACTCTGACAGCATAGCAACAGCAAGGTAGACTCTGACAGCATAGCAACAGCAAGGTAGACTCTGGCAGCATAGCAACAGCAAGGTAGACTCTGGCAGCATAGCAACAGCAAGGTAGACTCTGGCAGCATAGCAACAGCAAGGTAGACTCTGGCAGCATAGCAACAGCAAGGTAGACTCTGACAGCATAGCAACAGCAAGGTAGACTCTGACAGCATACATGTAGCAACAGCAAAGTGGACTCTGGCAGCATAGCAACAGCAAGGTAGACTCTGGAAGCATAGCAACAGCAAGGTAGACTCTGACAGCATAGCAACAGCAAGGTAGACTCTGACAGCATAGCAACAGCAAGGTAGACTCTGACAGCATAGCAAGAGCAAGGTGGACTCTGGCAGCATAGCAACAGCAAGGTGGACTCTGGCAGCATAGCAACAGCAAGGTAGACTCTGACAGCATAGCAACAGCAAGGTAGACTCTGACAGCATAGCAACAGCAAGGTGGACTCTGGCAGCATAGCAACAGCAAGGTAGACTCTGACAGCATAGCAACAGCAAGGTAGACTCTGACAGCATAGCAACAGCAAGGTAGACTCTGACAGCATAGCAACAGCAAGGTAGACTCTGACAGCATAGCAACAGCAAGGCAGACTCTGACAGCATAGCAACAGCAAGGTAGACTCTGACAGCATAGCAACAGCAAGGTGGACTCTGGCAGCATAGCAACAGCAAGGTAGACTCCGGCAGCATAGCAACAGCAAGGTGGACTCTGGCAGCATAGCAACAGCAAGGTAGACTCTGACAGCATAGCAACAACAAGGTAGACTCTGGCAGCATAGCAACAGCAAGGTAGACTCTGGCAGCATAGCAACAGCAAGGTAGATTCTGACAGCATAGCAACAGCAAGGTAGACTCTGGCAGCATAGCAACAGCAAGGTAGACTCTGACAGCATAGCAACAGCAAGGTAGACTGACAGCATAGCAACAGCAAGGAAGACTCTGACAGCATAGCAACAGCAAGGTAGACTCTGGCAGCATAGCAACAGCAAGGTAGACTCTGACAGCATAGCAACAGCAAGGTGGACTCTGGCAGCATAGCAACAGCAAGGTAGACTGACAGCATAGCAACAGCAAGGTAGACTCTGACAGCATAGCAACAGCAAGGTATAGTGTATGCTACGTAGTGTGCAAGAACAAGCAAGTTATTTACAAGGAGATACTCCATGTGCCAGAGCCTTTAAACCTGGAGTTTCCCTTTGCAAATCTGTGGCTTAGACAGTGACATGGACTGCTGCCGTTCTTGTGTGCCTGCCGTTCTTGTGTGCCTGCTGGACTTCAAACCCACATCACAACAGTACACAGCTGCAAAGAAGTAGATAATCAGTTGGTTTACAGAGAAGCTCACTGTGGACAATAACTAACAGAGTAGACCTTCAACACAACCAGGCAACTAATTATGATGTGTGTGTGTGTGTGTGTGTGTGTGTGTGTGTGTGTGTGTGTGTGTAATACAGCATGGTAGAGAATAACATCTGCTATGACTGATCAGTTCTGGAGTTCTCCTAAGGAACTTCTAGAAGGAGGCTGCTCGACTATAGAGAGGAAACAAAAAAAGGAAACAAAACAAAGTATTCTAATTTTAGAAACAAAATATATAGCGTGTGGAAAATTATTTTTAACGATTTTTAACACGATTTTTAACGTAATCAATTTTCCACCCATGCGCTTGACCACGCACTAAAATTTTAACGCCTAATGAAAAAGGTCGTTGCATGCTCTAGGCTTCCTCTAGCCACTCGTACCAATTTCAATTTTTTTTGCACTTAGCAATCTGGAGTTATTTTGGCGGAGGTTGCAGGGATTCAGTTTTTTTAGGTCCCTCCACTTTAGGGTCTAGTAAGTTGCCTATAGTTATACTTATGAAACATATTTTAGTATCAAAAGAGAGTACCAGAGAGACCTATCTTTTGAGCTATATATCAAGTCCATACCATGAAGTTTGAAGAATCTACGGAGCTCTAAAGTTGTAACCACAAGTAGAAATAAAATAAATTTTTTAAAAATGCCCTCAACTCCCGGGGGGGGGGGGGGGACTGGTCGGCGTTTAAGGGGGGGAAGCCTCCATTTTTTAAACTTTTTTTTAAAACGAAAACTTGTGGTTACCACTTTAAGATTCTGCAAACTTCATGGTATGGACTTGATATATAGCTCAAAAGATAGGTCTCTCTGTGTGCTCTCTTTTGATACTAGAACATTTTTCATGGCTATAACTACAGCCAAGTTACTGAGCTAAAGTGGAGGGTACCTCAAAACCTGAATGCCTGACTTTGCCACATAAATATCTCCAGATTGCAAAGTGCTAACGAGTTGAAATTAGCACCAGTGGCTAGAGGAAGCCCTACTCTTGCAACGACTGGTTTCATTAGGCGCTAAACCTTAATGTAGAACATGGTCAAGCGCGCGGTTGGGAAAAGAATTTTATGGAATTTTAACGAAATTCATTTTCCAACCGGGCACCTGACCACATACTTAAAGTTCTTAAAGTTTTAGTGCCTAATGAAACCAGTCGTTGCATAGAGGGGGGACATATTGCCACCTTGCTCTCCACCCCCCCCCCCCCCCCCACTTCATGAGGAAATGTTGAGAAAGTTGCTACATATACATAGTTTAACATATACATAGTTTAAATAACGCTCATCTTTTCACCGTGGTTACTGGGGGAACAAATACACTGGGAGCAAGAATAAAGATAGCATGTTACAGTCAGCTATAGAGTGTGTGTGTGTGGTGGGGGGAGTGTAATGTGTGCTACACCTTGCAGCATGCATGTGATCAACACTGGTGAACTCACTCTAGAAAGTTAGTGATGATTTCCACATTTCTGTGATGCTCCGAGTGATTCTGGACCAGTGTCTCATACTCGGAACCAATCTGAGATCACAGAACACCATGACTGTCAGCGGCCATCACTTATCATTGTTTGTTTGTTTGTTTGTGAGTGAGTGAGTGAGTGAGTGAGTGAGTGAGTGAGTGAGTGAGTGAGTGAGTGAGTCAGTGTGTGAGTGAGGTGAGTGAGTGAGTGAGTGAGTGAGTGAGTGAGTGAGTGAGTGAGTGAGTGAGTGAGTGAGTGAGTGAGTGAGTGAGTGATTTCTGCATGTCATGACATAAGGTCACTTAATTTGCGGTTTGGAGCCAAGTGATTGTGCAATGTTTTTGTAGAACATTATGACAAGCTGAGCTTGGATGACTCCACCCCTCATTGCTTTGTTTGTGCTTGTGCTTTACAATTCAATGAAGTTATTTTATTTTTTAATTAAAAAAATGAGTGAGTGAGTGGTGTGTGAGTGAGTGAGTGAGTGGTGTGTGAGTGAGTGAGTGAGTGAGTGAGTGGTGTGTGAGTGAGTGAGTGAGTGAGTGAGTGAGTGAGTGAGTGAGTGAATGAGTGGAGTGAGTGAGTGGGTGAGTGGAGTGGAGTGAGTGAGTCAGCTACGAGTGAGTGGTCAGAAGTGAGCAAGCCATCTCGCTGCAACTTTAATTCTCCAACTAAAGATGTGCATAGTTTTCAATGACATTCTGACAAACTGTTGATGGCTCTACACACATACAGTATATACAATTTCCTCGAATGCTTACTGTCGATAGATTAAAAAATATTAAATATTCAAGTGCCAAATGGAGCACGCATTAATTAATGACAACTGGAGGTGTACACAATGGAAGTGGCTTGGCCTAGGCACGCACCAGCACACCTCCTCCTCCTACCATGCACCAGCACACCACCTCCTCCTACCATGCACCAGCACACCTCCTCCTCCTGCCATGCACCAGCACACCACCTACTCCTACCATGCACCAGCACACCACCTACTCCTACCATGCACCAGCACACCTCCTCCTCCTGCCATGCACCAGCACACCACCTCCTCCTGCCATGCACCAGCACACCTCCTCCTCCTGCCATGCACCAGCACACCACCTCCTCCTGCCATGCACCAGCACACCACCTCCTCCTGCCATGCACCAGCACACCACCTCCTCCTGCCATGCACCAGCACACCTCCTCCTCCTACCATGCACCAGCACACCACCTCCTCCTGCCATGCACCAGCACACCACCTCCTCCTACCATGCACCAGCACACCACCTCCTTACCATGCACCAGCACACCACCTCCTCCTGTCATGCACCAGCACACCACCTCCTCCTGTCATGCACCAGCACACCACCTCCTCCTGCCATGCACCAGCACACCACCTCCTCCAGCCATGCACCAGCACACCACCTCCTGCCATGCACCAGCACACCTCCTCCTCCTGCCATGCACCAGCACACCACCTCCTCCTGCCATGCACCAGCACACCTCCTCCTCCTACCATGCACCAGCACACCACCTCCTCCTGTCATGCACCAGCACACCACCTCCTCCTGCCATGCACCAGCACATCACCTCCTCCTACCATGCACCAGCACACCACCTCCTCCTACCATGCACCAGCACACCACCTCCTCCTGTCATGCACCAGCACACCACCTCCTCCTGCCATGCACCAGCACACCACCTCCTCCTGCCATGCACCAGCACACCACCTCCTCCTGCCATGCACCAGCACACCACCTCCTCCTACCATGCACCAGCACACCACCTCCTCCTGCCATGCACCAGCACACCACCTCCTCCTGCCATGCACCAGCACACCACCTCCTCCTGCCATGCACCAGCACACCACCTCCTCCTACCATGCACCAGCACACCACCTCCTCCTGCCATGCACCAGCACACCACCTCCTCCTGCCATGCACCAGAACACCACCTCCTCCTCGCCAAGCTCATGTTCAACAAACACAAGCAGAAAAAGATCCATCATGGAGTGAAAATAGTTGGCAAGACCGAAACAAGGTTACTAACTAATCCTCATCTTCTAGTGGTTGGTTGGTTTCTGGTCGTTCTTCTTCATCACCAGGAGGAGAGCTGAGTCAGCTTCGTCTTCTAGCTTTGATGTTTAAGGCATGTAACTACTAGTGTTGCTTCAGTGGCCACCTCTCCATGCTAAGCATCTGTCAGCACAGACCTTGAAGGGTATCATGTCCATTCATAACCGAACAGCATCTAAGGCCTTCACACACTTCAAGAAAATTAATGGAGCTCAGCCTTCATAAAGGAAAGTTCTCCAATACCAGTCTCACTGATGATAGAGTTCACAATGCAGTGATTCTAGGTATACATACATGTAGGTACCTGGTAAGGTCCCAAGGGATTGTGCATATATCTGAGCTGTTCATTCACAAACCTCCTCACCTTCTCCGTCATGTGGCACACCTTCATTGTAGTCATTGCCGACACACAACCTTATATCTATACATGATGCACGTGTACCTGCAGGCATCATGATGGTAAATGACGGCTCCATCCCTTACCCGTACCCGATCCAGCCATCAGCACTCATGGCCTCCACCTCACCAAGGATGACTAAATCCAGGCCATCTATCTCAAACCTGATCCAGCCATCATGACTCATGGCCTCCACCTCACCAAGGATGACTAAATCCAGGCCATCTATCTCAAACCTGATCCAGCCATCATGACTCATGGCCACCACCTCACCAAGGATGACTAAATCCAGGCCATCTCAAACCTGATCCAGCCATCACCACCACCTCACCAGGGACTCAAGAACGTTCACAATTGGGCAATCCCCTTGAAAGAGTTGTTGGTGTTGTTGTTGCTGTTGTTGTTGCTGTTGTTGTTGCTGTTGTTGTCTCTTTCCAATACGCCATCGCTGAATAATGCCTAAATCACTAAATCACACTCCTTGTCATGTCCAGTGGTGCTAATTGGAGTGTTTACCAACTGTAGCTACCATGTGTCCCCATGCATGCCTTACTGTGGCTACCATGTGTCCCCATGCATGCCTAACTGTGGCTACCATGTGTCCCCATGCATGTCTAACTGTGGCTACCATGTGTCCCCATGCATGTCTAACTGTGGCTACCATGTGTCCCCATGCATGTCTAACTGTGGCTACCATGTGTCCCCATGCATGTCTAACTGTGGCTACCATGTGTCCCCATGCATGTCTAACTGTGGCTACCATGTGTCCCCATGCATGTCTAACTGTGGCTACCATGTGTCCCCATGCATGTCTAACTGTGGCTACCATGTGTCCCCATGCATGTCTAACTGTGGCTACCATGTGTCCCCATGCATGTCTAACTGTGGCTACCATGTGTCCCCATGCATGCCTAACTGTGGCTACCATGTGTCCCCATGCATGCCTAACTGTGGCTACCATGTGTCCCCATGCATGCCTAACTGTGGCTACCATGTGTCCCCATGCATGTCTAACTGTGGCTACCATGTGTCCCCATGCATGTCTAACTGTGGCTACCATGTGTCCCCATGCATGTCTAACTGTGGCTACCATGTGTCCCCATGCATGTCTAACTGTGGCTACCATGTGTCCCCATGCATGTCTAACTGTGGCTACCATGTGTCCCCATGCATGTCTAACTGTGGCTACAATGTGTCCCCATGCATGCCTAACTGTGGCTACCATGTGTCCCCATGCATGCCTAACTGTGGCTACCATGTGTCTCCATGCATGCCTAACTGTGGCTACCATGTGTCCCCATGCATGTCTAACTGTGGCTACCATGTGTCCCCATGCATGTCTAACTGTGGCTACCATGTGTCCCTATGCATGTCTAACTGTGGCTACCATGTGTCCCCATGCATGTCTAACTGTGGCTACCATGTGTCCCCATGCATGTCTAACTGTGGCTACCATGTGTCCCCATGCATGTCTAACTGTGGCTACCATGTGTCCCCATGCATGTCTAACTGTGGCTACCATGTGTCCCCATGCATGTCTAACTGTGGCTACCATGTGTCCCCATGCATGTCTAACTGTGGCTACCATGTGTCCCCATGCATGTCTAACTGTGGCTACCATGTGTCCCCATGCATGTCTAACTGTGGCTACCATGTGTCCCCATGCATGTCTAACTGTGGCTACCATGTGTCCCCATGCATGTCTAACTGTGGCTACCATGTGTCCCCATGCATGTCTAACTGTGGCTACCATGTGTCCCCATGCATGTCTAACTGTGGCTACCATGTGTCCCCATGCATGTCTAACTGTGGCTACCATGTGTCCCCCATGCATGTCTAACTGTAGCTACCATGTATCCCCATGCATGCTTAACTGTGGCTACCATGTGTCCCCATGCATGTCTAACTGTGGCTACCATGTGTCCCCATGCATGTCTAACTGTGGCTACCATGTGTCCCCCATGCATGTCTAACTGTGGCTACCATGTGCCCCCATGCATGTCTAACTGTGGCTATCATGTGTCCCCATGCATGCCTAACTGTGGCTATCATGTGTCCCCATGCATGCCTAACTGTGGCTACCATGTGTCCCCATGCATGTCTAACTGTGGCTACCATGTGTCCCCATGCATGTCTAACTGTGGCTACCATGTGTCCCCCATGCATGTCTAACTGTGGCTACCATGTGTCCCCATGCATGTCTAACTGTGGCTACCATGTGTCCCCATGCATGCCTAACTGTAGCTACCATGTGTCCCCATGCATGTCTAACTGTGGCTACCATGTGTCCCCATGCATGTCTAACTGTGGCTACCATGTGTCCCCCATGCATGCCTAACTGTGGCTACCATGTGTCCCCATGCTAACTGTGGCTACCATGTGTCCCCATGCATGTCTAACTGTGGCTACCATGTGTCCCCATGCATGTCTAACTGTGGCTACCATGTGTCCCCATGCATGTCTAACTGTGGCTACCATGTGTCCCCATGCATGTCTAACTGTGGCTACCATGTGTCCCCCATGCATGTCTAACTGTGGCTACCATGTGTCCCCATGCATGTCTAACTGTGGCTACCATGTGTCCCCCATGCATGTCTAACTGTGGCTACCATGTTCCCCCATGCATGTCTAACTGTGGCTATCATGTGTCCCCATGCATGCCTAACTGTGGCTACCATGTGTCCCCATGCATGTCTAACTGTGGCTACCATGTCTCCCCATGCATGTCTAACTGTGGCTACCATGTGTCCCCATGCATGTCTAACTGTGGCTACCATGTGTCCCCATGCATGTCTAACTGTGGCTACCATGTGTCCCCATGCATGTCTAACTGTGGCTACCATGTGTCCCCCATGCATGCCTAACTGTGGCTACCATGTGTCCCCAAGCATGTCTAACTGTGGCTACCATGTGTCCCCATGCATGTCTAACTGTGGCTACCATGTGTCCCCCATGCATGTCTAACTGTGGCTACCATGTGTCCCCATGCATGTCTAACTGTGGCTACCATGTGTCCCCATGCATGCCTAACTGTGGCTACCATGTGTCCCCATGCTAACTGTGGCTACCATGTGTCCCCATGCATGTCTAACTGTGGCTACCATGTGTCCCCATGCATGTCTAACTGTGGCTACCATGTGTCCCCATGCATGTCTAACTGTGGCTACCATGTGTCCCCCATGCATGTCTAACTGTGGCTACCATGTGCCCCCATGCATGTCTAACTGTGGCTATCATGTGTCCCCATGCATGCCTAACTGTGGCTACCATGTGTCCCCATGCATGTCTAACTGTGGCTACCATGTCTCCCCATGCATGTCTAACTGTGGCTACCATGTGTCCCCATGCATGTCTAACTGTGGCTACCATGTGTCCCCATGCATGTCTAACTGTGGCTACCATGTGTCCCTATGCATGCCTAACTGTGGCTACCATGTGTCCCCATGCATGTCTAACTGTGGCTACCATGTGTCCCCATGCATGTCTAACTGTGGCTACCATGTGTCCCCATGCATGTCTAACTGTGGCTACCATGTGTCCCCATGCATGTCTAACTGTGGCTACCATGTGTCCCCATGCATGTCTAACTGTGGCTACCATGTGTCCCCATGCATGTCTAACTGTGGCTACCATGTGTCCCCATGCATGTCTAACTGTGGCTACCATGTGTCCCCATGCATGTCTAACCGTGGCTACCATGTGTCCCCATGCTAACTGTGGCTACCATGTGTCCCCATGCATGTCTAACTGTGGCTACCATGTGTCCCCATGCTAACTGTGGCTACCATGTGTCCCCATGCATGTCTAACTGTGGCTACCATGTGTCCCCATGCATGTCTAACTGTGGCTACCATGTGTCCCCATGCATGTCTAACCGTGGCTACCATGTGTCCCCATGCTAACTGTGGCTACCATGTGTCCCCATGCATGTCTAACTGTGGCTACCATGTGTCCCCATGCTAACTGTGGCTACCGTGTGTCCTCCATGCATGCCTAACCACAAGTGTCTCATATGCTCCAATCAAACAAAGGGAACTGCATTAACACCATTGACAAGTCTTTCCATTGACAGGCCTTTCATACTCGGATGATATACAAAACACCTCATTGTATGGAAGCTCCACCCTACTCCATTTCTTCTCCCAAGAATGAAGTTTTGTGCCTAAAGATCTGCTCTATCCAGCCCCTGCTTGCATGGAAGTATTCCTCACGGTGTTGAAGCGCTCCAGCTCACTTGGGATGGCACTGACTCCTTGTGATGTGGCCACACAGCTCTTCCAGGTCCGGTAGCTTGGCCTTCCTGCTCTGCTCCTGGAAGCCTCTTCCCTCGAGAAAACTTCTCGAAATCCATTTTTTGTTTCTTCTAGTGACACACTCTTGCCTAGGCTTCCTTGCTATGTCCTTTGTTTATTGTCTTCTCTGCCACTTCCAATAGCTTCAATTCGAATGTCACATCACAACTCCTTGTCTTCACCACCTGCACAGCACTTTTACCATCCCCTTCCAAACCTGCCCTCACTGATACACCCTTCACCTTCACCACATATACTACCCACCCACCTGCTAAACTAATTATAGCTGTGCATGCAGGTTGGAGTACTCTAATACACTCTGCAAAATCAATTAAAGGGCGAACAATGAAACCATTCAGGGCTAACTCAATTCAAGAGAGAATATAATCTTCAGAATGCTGAGTCCCTTGGGATACCATCGCACCCCAGTGCAGTACAAAATTAAGGGGAAAAATTAAATAGGGAAGGACATTCAGGCAGTATGGCACACAGTTACTCTCTTTACTTTTCCAAAATTGCTTTAGAAAAACTATACAATAGTGTACAATAGCTGTACAGTTTCCCTACAATATGCAGCTCACAGGTCTGTCACTGCATGATATGGTTACTGTCACGGTGAAAATGCACGCTCCACACTGAAAATGTAGAATATACTGTACCCAGTTTTGGAGATCTTTTTCAGTTTGTAATTTCAGCCGCTCTTTCTGATACTCCAAGCGCGTGGACTTGCGTACGACAACCACACGGTTAGGAGGGAAGTTGCTAGTTGCTCTGGACTGACGTGGAAAAACACTGGCTCCACATCTTGGACATCTACCAACTAGACACCGCACAGAAGCCATTGCCGCTAAGCGCTAAAAATCAGTTGGAAAACCCTTTACCAAGTTCATACGCCGATTTCCCCATAATGCGGTTTCCAGATGAAGGTTCTTGTCAAACAATGAATATATGGCAGGCCATTAAACGATTTTTGTAATCTGCGTAGCTTTTTCTATTTCCTCTGTGCATCAAAGGCATGGGGGGGGGGGGGGGGGGGGGGCTTCCCCCAGATTTCAACCCAGACAGAATTTTTCAAGTTTTAATGATGAGTTTAAAAATTGTCCAAAACCAAATATGTAATTCAATCAATATTAGAGGATCCACAATTATTTGAACTGTCCAAAAATGTGCATTCTACTATTATTTTGTTTCAAACAACCTCATTGCCAATATCATCTGATGATAATAAATCTGTTTTTTTCCTTTGTGTATATACATGTAAAACCATACACAAGTTTAATCTGATTTGAGATATTGTGGTACGTAGTTTAGTGATAACCTCTGAGAATAATCCCTGTTGTGGACTAGTCAGAGACTTTAGGAAGACTGAAAATCTTCCAGTGGTGACTCTTCAGTAGAACTAGCATGAAGGAGGGTCAACTGAGTTTGTAATGCTTGGATTGCTGAAGTCAAGAGTGATAAAATGAAACAACTTCTTTTAAGACCTTTGATTTTAAACAAGTTTCCGCATTCTAAATCCTCGTTGTTCAAATCAGTCCTGAATAGAAAATGCAACAAGGCCTATGGCCTCAAAATATATTCTTCTGTAGTGCTCTTGTGGTGTAATAGGAAATTCAGATGCAGCTTCTCCTATTTCAAAACTGCGTAGCACTTTCCTTCTACATGGCAACAACAAAGGTTCAGACACTTCAAGTGAAGAACGTCACTTTTCAACATACTTCCAAAATAGGTCAAAACACATTTGAGCCAATTAATTCAATTGCCTGAAGGGTGAGATCCATTAGAAGCTGAGATCTTTTTGGCTTGTAATGACCATGACAAATTATCGACAGCTTTCTACACAATTCAATGCCAAAGAAGAAGTCAAATTTTTCCATCTGTGTAGCAACTCCAGTTACTCTTGCTCTTGCTTCTGTGTCTCTTGTTGCATCTCTCGCAACTTCCCATGTTGACTGCAAAGCTTCATAATTTTCTGAAATCGATGCCACTGATTCTGCCCTGACAGTCCACCGAGTTGGACATTAAACTCTAATACCATGATATTCCACAGCAAAGTCTGTCTTGACCTTTTTGAATATCACATCTCTCTTTGGGGATTTTTTAATAAGCTTCATAACCTCATACACAGTGCCAGGAGTGGATTCCATTAACTTGATACTCTTTAATGTATCTTGTGCAGCCAAATTCAATGCATGGCCATAACAGTGCATGTCCAGTGCATGAGGCCCAATTGAAGACATCCTTGTTGCAACTCCTGATCATACTCCGGACATATTAGCTGCACCATCATAGCACTGGCCATGGCAATTTTCAATTCTGAGATCCATGCGTAGAAGAATATCCTTGATAGTCATGAAGTTGCTGCTTTCTGCCGAAGTTGAATCCATGCTGTATAGCCCTACCTGCTCATGAACTTGTAAATCATCATCCATGTAACGCAAACAGAATACCATTTGTTCGGTATTACTGAATCCATGCTGTATAGCCCTACCTGCTCATGAACTTGTAAATCATCATCCATGTAACGCAAACAGAATACCATTTGTTCGGTATTACTTACATCTGTGGTTTCATCCATTATAGTGAACAATTTTCCAGATATAGCTCGAGTAATTTCACGAACTATTTTTTGAGCCATAATACTGAGAATTTCATTTTGAATACTTGGACTCATAAACTTGTCATGATTCTTTTCCATCCACTTGGTCAAGTTAGGTTTCTCTTCAGCACAAACCTTTAGAAGCTGAACGAAGTTAGAATCCAACTCTCCACTAACTTTTAAAGGGTCACTCTTCTTGTACTTTCACGCATTGCCAGACCCTGCCAACCAAGATAGCGAATGGCACTCATGATGTAGTTCAGCATTTTCAGACTTGTGTTTAGCATGAGATTTTTGTGGCTTTGGGGGATTACTTCAATAATGTTGACTGCTTCCTGATGTGCAGCAGACCATTGGTGTTTTTCAAACTTTGATAATGCATTTTTCCAGCTAGAAAAGAGAATACACTGTCCTTGCGATTTTTAGCTAGAAGGTTTCGTTGCTCAGCTACGAAGCAATAATAACACAAAACAGTATCATTTCCTTCTTGATAATGCAAACATGGATTGCTAGCATAGCAGGGTGGGCCGGGTGGTTTTCTCAAAAATATATGCTAGTTGCCTGCTATATGTAACAGACAGTCTATTGTTTGGTCACTACAGTAGTGACCAAACAATAGATTGTCTGTTAAGTGATCAGTAGACACCACAGTGATTGTAATTTTCAATTAGCCTTGCTGTAAATTGGCAGCTAATTTGCAGCAAGAAGCAACTGATGCATCGAACAAAGAACAGCTAGTTTTGGTTTTCCGTTGGGTAGACATACATGATGAACTTTTAGGTTTGTATATATCAGCTTGACAGTACAGATGCTACAACCATTTACACGTAATCAAGGATGTATTATTAGCCTTGAACTTAGATATACACAAGGTAAGAGGCCAGTGCTATGATGGGGCCAGCACCATGTCAGGAGCAAAGGGTGGAGTAGCAAAGAAAATCAGAGATGATGAGCCCCGTGCTATATATACCCATTGTTATGGGAGCGCCTTAAATTTGGCTGCAAAAGACGATGTAAATTGCTAAGGGATTCGATGGGTACAACTTATGAATTATGTAAGTTAATCAAATTTTCACCGAAGCGTGATGGAATTTTTAGCCCGTGGAATTTCTTCCCAAATGGATACATTTGATTATTTTTTTGGCATTTCTTGGCATTATTTTCTTTAGCACAGTTGTTGTTGCAGCACAAGAATCTGTCTGCAACAGAAGGCCAGCAAGTTGCTACAATGGTCAAGCAAACCTTACAGGGATGCGTACAGATGATGATTACTTCAAAGGGTTTTTGGAAGGTTGTCAAAACGAAGGCAATGCAGGTAGATGTTGGTGATCCTGTTCTTCCACGAAAGAGAAGGCTTCCAAGGTGCTATGAAGATGGTGACAGTGGAGGTGATTTTCCATCACAGACTGAAGATTACTACAGGAGGATATTTTATGAAGCTTTGGACTTGAGCATACAGTGCATTGAAGACCATTTTGACCAGCCAGGTTACTAAATCTACTCAAAATTAGAGCAGTTACTCCTCAAAGGATGCCAAGGACATCCTCATGAACAAGAAGTGGAAGTGAGGAGCCATTATTATCATGACAATATTCATTATGATGACCTTGAGGTGCAGCTTAAGATACTGTCCAATCAGTTGGGTGAAGACATTTCACTATCAAGTATAGTTTCATACCTTAAGGGACTATCTGAACCTGCTAACCATCTATTTTCGGAAGTCATTGTCTTAGTGAAGATGTTGCTTGTACTGCCAGCAAGGAATGCAACAAGTGAGAGGTCATTTAGTGCCTTTAGGCGTCTCAAAACCTATCTCAGATCTGCAATGACTCAACTTCGTCTTAATATTACTTTTGTATGTGCATCAGGATAGACTGGACAAAATAGATATTGCTAATCAATTCATTGATGCCGGTGTCACAGGATATTTTGTCGCTAGGAGATTCGGTTGCGGCGACTAAATATCCTGGGAGATTCTGTCGCTCGTCAGTTAAAGCGACATAATATCCTAGGATATTTTGTCGCAGCTAGGATATAGTGTCGCTGTTAGTGTAAGATGCTGCAGGACATCCTGTTTTTTATCAAATCAATCAAGAATACCACACCAAACTTTAATATGAAAAACTATGTTTCCTGAAGAGCTCAACCAGATCTTCTATATAGCTCATCAAAGCTATGCCATGCAAGATCACTCACGAACCAGTCCAGACATTGGTACTTCAACAGACTTCCCCGTCTCTGGAATGCCCTTCCACCTATAAACATCAATCATTCCTTGTGCAGTATCAAAAGAAAGACCTCAAAAGAATTTTTATGGGCACACTTCATCTCAAACTTTGATGCAAAAAGTACATGTACTTTCCATTTCTCATGTCCATGCAGCAACTCCCAACTTCTAATACTTTACTAATAAATTAATCTTGGGTGCCTGTAGAACTTACTTGCATTCCTTCAGTACAGACTTCCATCTTTTCTACAATCATTATAAGCATCACAAAAGTCTGTACTGTAAAACCATTGTTTATTATTATTATTATTACAGGTGGGAAGATAGAGCCATCATTAAGTCTTGTACAGGAAGGGTGGCTTCTGTATAAACAACACACAAGCACATCATACAGTATGGTATTCTTGGGTGTCCTGTATAAACACAAGCACATCATACAATATGGTATTCTTGGGTGTCCTGTATAAACACAAGCACATCATACAGTATGGGTGACTTCAACCAACCTGAAAGTCTTACAGCAAGTCTCATAGATAAGGACATGGTATACTAATTGTTTCTAAAGCAAAAACTGTCATAAACTGAGTATGGTAGAAATATTATAAGTTAGTCATAATGTTTATACAGAAGCCACCCTTCAGGGGCAAGACATTGGATGGATGAATTAAGAAGAGTGAGTAAGGATGGAAAGGTGGCATTGCTTTTGGGGAAAGATGTGGAAGGAGTAAGTGATGCAGTGATGGAGGAGGTGGGTGAGTGTGTTATGTATTGGGTAGGGAAGTGGTGGCAGAGGAGAAAATAACTGTTGTATGGCGAGCTGAGGAATGATCTTTGGTCCACTCCTGTCCCTCCCTTCCTGAGCAGCGGGACACTCGTAACTTAATATTGTGGATAATTTTATTAATTAAATACTGTTGACTTCTTTTTTAAATATAGATTGTTATTAAGTTAGTTACTAAATAGTTTCACACTGTGCTGTATTATATACTTAACAGGCTCAGCAATAGCAACATTAAATCATAAAATACATGAATTATTAGTTAGGGGAAAATTGATATAGCTATATAGCTGTGAGTATGGTAGAAATATTGTAATATGTTAGTCATAATGAATTATTAATAGCTAACTGTTGCAAACCCATTCATCTGTATCTTGTTTGTTCGTAAATATTACACATTTGGCATGATAAACTTCTCCACACTCATTACATTCTCTCACTTCACCACAGGAAATTGGTTTTAAACACACACATATATAGCAAGATTTGATGAAAAGGTAGACGATTTGATGCCTCATTTCGTGGAATGGACATAACCTTCCTATATATGTGGAAATGGCTTGAATTTTTTCCAATGGAAACACTTCCTCAGGTGGTTACGCATCTGTAAATGGTCGAAAATGAGGTGCTCTAAGTCATCCCCTAAAGCAAAATGAACCGAAAAAGCAATTGCACTGTTTTCAATGCTGTGCTGTTTCTGCACAGTTGGTAAGTTCACTATATACCAGTTCAGGAGTGATTTCATCACCATCCTCTTCTATCATTATTTGTGACTTGTAGATGAGGGCAAGTTGCTGTTCAAGCATTGCACGCATAGGGCCATGGATATAGCTGTCATACACAGTTATCTCCTGTCCAAGAGAGCTTGACGTGATCCAGTGATCACCATCCACAAGATGTATCTGGAGACACTTTTGACTTAACTCGTTGATTGGCGAGAGATTAAGAGGACATTGCAAGCCATGCATTGTTGGAAACTGGACTGCTAGCATTCTCTGAGCAAGGTTGATGTGGTTACACGACAGTTCCGTTCCATTCATAAGGTTTCTCTCATTTCTTTCCTGAATGGTGGGAAGTGTATTTTATGTAGTCTGTCTTCTTCCTTTCCCTCCACACATCTATCATTCTGTGACAAAATATAGACATAATTTAATGTATAACTTAAGTACAATGAATGATAGCTAATTAAAGCGTGTCATTAATTACATTTATGATTGCATGTGTAAACTATGATAGTGCTAGTGCATGGCAAGTTCATGCAGCCATAATACATATCATGTATTATGATGTTCTTGAGTACAGATTGTGTCATGTACATACCGGGATGGATTGATATTTAGGCTGCTTTACTTGCTCTTGCTCTTCCCATGAGCCACACTCTTCATCCAGACCATTATTTTCATCCAGTGATGCATTCTCTTCTTCTTGCAGCCCACTCTCATTGTCGTATGCCTCTAACTTGTGCTTCAATTCATTCTTGATGATCCTTTGTGGTGGGAAATAGTCTAAATAATGCAAATACAGCTTCAATCACAGATGAAAATAAAAAACAAACAAACTTGATTTCAGAATTGTGTGGTGACTTGTCATAGCTCAAGATGGTCAGATTTCGATATTGTGTCAGTGAAATTGTAAGTGACAGGAGGTATATTATTGTGCCATGCATTGCTTTTACCATTGCTTTTACCTGTCCTTCTCTAGTAATACACTTGTCACAACACCATTCAAATTGTGGGTCAGTCCAAGCTTTTTGTGGTACATTCTGCAGATGGAAATTAAATCACACACACATTTACTATTTATGTTCACATGGTACTGTTAAAAATACCTTCAGACAATCTTCATGAAACCACTCAGTACATTTGAAACACTCGAGCATCTTTCCTTCTTCTTGTGTACGGCATGTGCAATATATTGCAATTTTATCCTTCCTTGTACTTCTCTTCTTTGTAGCTCTTGTCTTGCTAGGAAATGGTTCAATCCATCCCTTCTCTAAGCTCTCCAGTAAGTGATGGCGCATTTTTGCATTGTCAAAATGAAGCCATCGCGGATCTTGACCTGTTTATAAAGGAAATTCAAAGTTAAAAAAGTTTTATTGATATTAATTTCAATAAATCTAACCAGCACAGGGAGATGTACAAAATGCAAGTGCGTAGAGGCCACAATCGAAGTTGTTGGTTTGACGTTGAACGTTAGCATAGTCCAACTGAATACTAGGTTCTGTTGATGAAGGCAGAGCACAGATTTGCTCCTTTGTTGACTTGGGCATGTCTGAGTAGAAGCTATCATATACCTCAACGTGAGAGTATGGACAGCCTATGGTTGACACGGTTAACCAGTGATTGTTAGCTGAGTTAAGAACTTGAACAAACTCAGATCTTCCAACTATATCATACGAAAGTGTATTGCCATGTACAACATTTTGAAGTCCTGGCACTACATATATCTCTGCTGCAATAAAATCATGGTGGCATTAATGATGTCATCTGTCACCCATTTTGTGTCGGTCTGAAGAATTCTTCTGAATAGTGATAATATAAGTATTAAAAAAACTTATGTGCTATTAGTCATTTTTACCTATCTTCTTGAGAGAGATGTACATTTCCAATTTGAGTCCAGGAAGAATTTTCCTGATTTTCATATTCAGAGACACTATCAGCATGTTCTGTCAGATCAATCACTGAATGATGTCTGTCGCTGATCTTCCTTCGTTTAGCACGTATAATTCCCCATTTCTTCTCTGCTCCTGATTTTTGCCTTTTTCTGCTCTACTTGATCTCTGCACAAACAATTAAAATGAACTCTGCATGCAATATATTATACAGTAGCTGCATGCAACCTAGTGTATCGTCAATTTAACTATTGGAGAACAACTACACTGACTAGTATCAGTTAGCTGCACTATAGCTACATACAAGCTAAATCATAGTATTATTGTTGATTGAACCAACTGTGACAGTGCATGGACCAACATATATATATATATGTAGACTCAACAGCACCAGCATGAACAATAAAGTATATTCTCATGCATAGAATGTGCACCTTATCTGCTCCTTCATCGTTTTTGTCAACTTGTTGCAGACTAACACTCTGTGAAAAGGAAAAAAATTGCTATAATTATATATGTGTGTGGGTTTTAAATTTATTACCTGATTTGGGAGCATTCTTACATGGTACAGCTTCAAGCGAGTCACGTTGACAAGAGTCTTCAGAATTTTCTCTTTCTTGGTACCGATGAAATATAGGTATTCTTTCCAGCAACTTCATGGATATGATAAGGCCCAGTCCAGTTTAGCTCCAACTTTGATCCCTTCCTAGAAAATTTCTTCGAGTTCTTCAATAATACCTGGGTGGGTACCAACTTCATAATTCCCTTTATCCTTACAATGCTTTGCATCATAATATGCCTTCTGTCGCTGCTGAGCTATGCCAATATTTTCAAGAACCTTCTTCCTAATACTGATCATTTCAATAACATGTTGCTCAAAATCAATCTCATCCATACTTGACTTCCTCTTGTCATCATTGCCATTGTTCTTGTCAACATCATCATCGTCCTCATTATCCTCAGTTTCATCTTCATTATCTCCAATACCACCATCCTCCTTGTTGGGCTTGACGTTGAACTCAACTGGAAGTCATGCCTGCCTTCCATAAACGAGATAAAAAGGTGAATATCTGGTAGAATCATGACGAGAAACTCTATAAGAAAATAGTATAGAGTCTAGGTATAAATCCCACTGATCTTGTTCTGTGTTTACAAACTTCAGAAGCTGACGTTGCAATGTCTGGTTAAATCTTTCGTCAAGTCCATTGCTTTGGGGATGATACGCACTTGTGAGATTGCACTTGACGCCAGTTAGCCTGCAAAGCTCATTATTTACCTGAATAGAGTATACAATTGAGATAATTATTATTGGTATCATTTTAAAAAAACTTACGTTGTTAACGAATTCTCTTCCTTGGTCATTTATCTTCACCTGACAACATCCAAATCTTGTAAAACATTTGAAAAGAAATTCTGCAATCCCAAGAGCAGATTTGTCTGGTAAGGCTATTGCTTCAGGCCACTTAGAATAATAACATGACACAGTCATAATATACTGTTTTCCTTGGCTTGTTTTGGGTAGTGGCCCAATTAAATCCACTCCAATAGTGTGCCACACCTCATCATGAACTGGAATTGTGTGAAGTTCAGCATTCGCCTTCTCAAATTTCCTATTTCATGGAGAATTGAAATAAAAGCACCATATTTCAATACAACATTGACCAGCTACTGCATGACAAAGAAATAGGATACAAACTCAGTATACATTTTACCTGTTAGCTCTTTGACATTTATCACAAGTTCGGCAGAATTCTTTAACATCATCCAGTATTCCAACCCAGTAATAGCGTTCCAGTACTTTCCCCATGGTTTTGTCTCTCCCAAAATGTCCACCTCCAAGTTCACTTGAGTGACATCCCTCGAGAACTTCATACTTCTGTGACTCTTTAATCACCTATAAACATGTTTATGCTATGCAATAAGTATAGGATATACAAAGGGTTATGCGCCTATATAACCCACGAGTTTGCTGTTACTCCCGAGGTGAATGCCAACCTGGGTTTACAAGTGTCCTACAAGCAGCTGTAACTATATCTATTGTCATGTGCATTAGTTTTCTGTCCGTCTAATATCGAAAGTCTGAAAAGCTCTCATAAAAAGTATAAAGCTAACCTGTATAGTAAGTATAACCCAAAAGACTAAAGCTACTAAGAGCAGTTTGCAGCTGAAAGTGATGGCAGCTGCTAGTATTATTGGTGTACTAGTCCACCTTAAGTATTGATAATTAACTAGCTAGCTACCTGTAGTAGAGGAGTCGCACAAAAGTCTTGCACTTCCTCCTCAGTGAATCTTTCTGGTTCTTGGCAAGACCAATTGGAAGTGTCTTGCTCCTAAAATAGGTAACAATTCTGTGGTATAGCTGCTCCTCCATTTTTACCGTCCCAGCGACAGGTTGCGACAAAATATCCTAGGAGAATATGGAGTCCCGTTATGTAGCGAGATGACAAATGAACTCTAACCTTTTCAAGCGCCGTGTCCTCGTTAGCGCATGCGCATAACATTTGCACGTTGACCTTTTCAGAAACCGCTCAACTGGCGGGAGTGTAGCATGGCTTCCAGAACAGCTGAAGACCCAGGGCTTCCCTTAGTAGCTGGTGCAGAATCTTTAGATCTTGAAGCAGGAAGTGACCCAGATAATGGTAACAGGAATTACAAGAATATGTGTCCAATGATGATTATGATTATTTAGATCTTCAGGGCAGGAAGTGCCCCAGACATTGGTAACAAATTTATTATAACTGAACAAGGCCATAGACAGGGGTGTTAATTTTAAGGGGTGTTAATCACTAAGTTTGAGCATTATAGCTTAATTTGCATTCATTTGGTTTTCCCAGAAATTGTAGGGGACATCCCCAAGCACCACCCCCTTGTCCTTGTAAACCCATGAAGGCCAAAAACAATTCTTTTTTTCTCCAGGATATCTCTTGGTCAAGGCAGAGCCTCTAGAGGCAGGAAGTGTCCCAGACAATGGTAACAAGAATTCCAAGATTGTGCATAATTCTTACTTATATATGCTACATCCGTATATATGATTATCTAGATCTTATGGCACGAAACGCCCCAGACAATGGTAAATACCAAAAACATACGTATAATCCATAATTATTGATTATCTACAATATCTAGATCTCAATACAAGAAGTGACCATGACAACGGTAACAAAATTAAAAATGTTAATCCATGAATATATACTTGTATTATTAAACTAACACATACATTAAACTAACACATACACACATAAGCATTGCAAGAGAAGTTTTCCTGTATAGCATGTGGAAAATTCTTTTCACGGAGAGATCGACTGTCCTCACACCTGGAACAAGAACATCAGTTTGAAATGAACACCAAGAAACAAGCTAGCCGCTTCTTCTGCCCATTCAAGTGTGACTTGTCTCCATTCCGTACCATGAAACTCTTGTTGGGTCATTGTCAGTCATCACACGACGATTCACTGGGTAAATATAACCGTAGGTATACTATAATTTTGTCAGCTCTAGTTATTATTAGCATCAAACATGGTAAGGATCACTAGCATAGACTCAGCAGCTTGCCTAGTACAACCTGAATTCTTTTTTGTTAAATCCAATGCAATGTGCTTGAACTGAGATGCATTGAAGGATTATTTAGTAGACTAGGCATTGAAGTTATAATTACAAGCTATCCAAATAATGTGCACTCTGAAGTTATTATTAGAAGCTAGAACTACTATTCAAACTAAATGCATATGGATGAGTATGGAACCCATGATAGTGATCCTTTAAATAGTGAACTACAGTGGAACCTCGATTATCCGAACGTCAATCAACCAAACTCAATTATCCGAACGAGAAAAAAAGGGAATAATTTGAACGTCGATCATGTGCGGCCAGTTTACTTGTAGCCACCAACAACATGATGGAGTTTCGAGGTAAAAAGAAAAAGAAGGTGCTCTCCATCCAGCAGAAACGTGACATTTGCAAGAGAACTATGATGGTGTAGATGGTGTAGGGAAGTCGACAATTTGATAGTAAAGACCTGAGCTGTGCTAGGTGTATCTAGGTCAGGAGTGTGCTAGATGTATCTAGGTCAGGAGTGTGCTAGGTGTATCTAGGTCAGGAGTGTGCTAGATGTATCTAGGTCAGGAGTGTGCTAGGTGTATCTAGGTCAGGAGTGTGCTAGATGTATCTAGGTCAGGAGTGTGCTAGGTGTATCTAGGTCAGGAGTGTGCTAGATGTATCTAGGTCAGGAGTGTGCTAGATGTATCTAGGTCAGGAGTGTGCTAGATGTAGTATATATAATATATCTATACTTGTTGTACTCCATGGCTAAATAGAGACACATGTAGTATATATAATGTCTATACCTGTTGTATACCCATGGCTAAATAGAGACACATGTAGTATATATATTGGATACAAAAGAGCTTCCAGAAACTGGAGTAAAGATCCAAACCCAAAGACTGGAGAAGCTTCAAAATTTCGGCGGTCTTCAATTTTGCTTTCCAAATACCCTAACCGGATGTAGGTTTGATTCTATTTTAATAAAGCAGCGCATAGCGTTGGGCATGCGTAGACAGATCTGCGTCTATCATCAATAATCGGTTAAGGACAAAACAAATACTGGTTTCAATGGGTTCCACTTACAAATGCAGGAACAAAGAACCTCAAATTTGATTCAATTGAAGAGTCACAAGTGGAAAGGATTGGAGGAGGAAACAACATACACCACATACATACAGCGACAAACTTCCTATCAGCCAAAAGCTACTGATGGTAAATGTAACCATATTAGAATCATATTTATTATTTTAAATGTAATTTGCATAAACAGCAATAAAGGTCACCTACTACTATTCTTGCTGTCGCGATGGTGAGTATCATTACAATTCCTCAGAGAGAAGAACAGATCAAAAGAGACTCCATCAAAAATCTACCCGCAAGATAAATGATGTCTGCCTATCTAGAATGTATGTGGATGAATATTTCGACCATCATGTGAAAGTCCAGTATATTACGGCTCATACCAACCACCAGCTAGGGGTTGCAGAACTACCACATCTTCCACTGCCTAAAAGCATACGAGGAGAAGTGGCTCTGAAAGTTAGCAAGGGTATTCCTGCTGAAAGAATACTTGAAGGTATGGTTTCGATTGGCAAACTTCAAATTAGATGACACCATGCATGTATAACATTTCAGATGTTAGAGAGAAAGTTGGCCATCGTGCAAAACGGCAAGATTTTTCCCAAGCTGCATCACGAAAACATTTCCTATCAAATCAAGATGTTCGAAACATCCGAGTGTCTGTTCTGGACAGACATATAAAAAGGCATGAAAATGATGCAATGTCTGTCAGCATTCTTGTGCGAGAAATCCAGCAAGAGCCTTTTGATCCAATTCTAATTTATAAACCACAAGGAATGACTCTGGAAGACCACCCCACACTTGTGAAAGATTCATTTGTTCTAGCGGTGCAAACAGAATTTCAAATGGAACTTTACAGACAATTTTGCAGTAAAATAGTTTGCATTGATAGTACACACTGTACTAATGCTTACCGCTTTAAGCTGATCACCTGTGTTGTTCCAGACAAGTTTGGCCAAGGTACCTATAATATATACAGTTATAAAAATAATAAATATACATGATCTGTGATAATGATTTAGGACAGCCAATAGCCTGGTGCATATCTGACCAAGAAACCACAGAAGTAGTGGAATTGTTTCTACAGAGCATCAAGAACCGGTCACCACTATCAACAGTCTCTATACTGATGACTGATGATGGTATAAATATTTTACTTCAATTCCAGCTCACTCACCATAACAGCATATTTTATTTCAATTGCAGATAATACTGCCTGGAATGCAGCAACTCGTGTATTTGGACCAACACTTAGGCACTTACTCTGCCACTGGCATGTTCACAGGTACAGAACAATTTTAACTGGTATATAAAATGACATGCTAGTATTCAGATCATGGAAGAACCACCTAAGGAGTTGCACACCTGACAATCAGGTCAAAATTTACCAAACATTGTGCATTCTGATTGACGAACACAATTTGAGCAAGTTCAACACTCTATTGGATCAATTCATTCTACACTGGATCAGCAAAGAACACGATTTTATCAACTACTTCAAACAACAGTATCAAAGCCGTCCTGGTAAGCAAACAGAATATTGCCCTTCAGTTGTTTTTTTGGTAATGATTAAATAGAAAAATGGGCCAAGTGTCACAAAATGCCGATACAGACACCAACATGTAATTGGAGAGGTACGCACGTACGTATCACTTGGTCATACACTTTGCACTGCACTATGCACATTATTAGAGTATGTACATTACATGCAGCTTTTACAACAAACTGAAAACTACCTACCTAAAAGGGAAAGTAAACAGAAGAGTGGATTTCTTACTTAGCGTGTTATTCCGCATTGAGGAAGATAATTTCTTCAACTATAGAAGAAAATGTCAGCTTCCAATGGTAGCCAGAGATTCAAGTCACCTGCGTGCCATTGCTATTCCTGCAGGGAATGTAGAGGTTTGCAAAGTTATAACATACTATGCCATTTTGCCGTTTATACTATTTGTATATCACTCAAATACAGGTTATTGATTGTAGCACTTGGCGTATTCCTAGCATGTCAGGTAGAACTCCCGATGGCTACTTAGTTAAGCAGATAAAAGAATCTTGCACTGAATGTAGCAGTACTACTGAAGAATCAGCAACGATGTGCACCCAAAGGGAATGCAAGCTGCTTTGTTACCACATGTACACTTGTGGAAAGTATTGCTATGACTACACAAATGGAAACTTGTGTAAACACATACACAGAGCTCACTCTATGTGGTTGAAATTACAAGAGCCCAATAACCATAACCATTGTGCTTTTGAGTGTTCCTATCCCAATGATAGTGGAGCGGACAGTGATTCTGATATTGATGACCCCCTTGAATTTGCTGAGAGTGTGAGGAATCCATCCACAGGTATGCACAACTATGATTCATTGTATGCAGATATACCATAATTTTGATTATTATAGACCCGACATTTCAACTAATGACTTTTCAGTCATACATGAAAGAATTGGAAAAGGCAGTTACTCTTGAGAACACCCCAGTACATTCTTTTCTCCCTCACATCAATTCTCTGCTACACAACGCTGTACTAACTTGCACAGCTGCAATGTCTTCTGAGACGTCATGTGCAGAGCAGTTCAAAAGTGAAAAAATAGCACCAAACAAAAAGTTGGAACATCAATGGCGATTCCAGATAACAAGCAAGGCACCAGGTAGAAAGAAAAAAGGACTGGTACTCAGGTTAGTATCATTTATATCATAATACATATATAGACATTATTTATGAAGCTATGCAAAAATTTGAAGACATGCCAATAGCGAAGAAAGGAGAGATATTCTGGTTGAATTGGAAACAGAGGATAATGTAAGGAAACACACAACACTAATACTTCAGCTAGCTACTTATTATTCCTATACCCAGACAACAATAAACACAGCCACACAAGAGCTATCAACTACTCAAGAGCTATCAACAGATAACCAAAATGAGGTAATTTATTATTAATTCTAGAGTTTTCATAAGACAACCATGCACGATGGATATCGGTGCTATGAAAATTGTACCATTACAGAACAAGCAAACAGATAAGGCTTCAACCTCAAATTAAAAAAATCACATAGTTGTGCCAGGAGTGAAGAGGAAAAGTGGATCATCAACAACAGATAAACACAATGAGGTAATCTGTAATACTTGTAAAAAAAGTACCATATATGTAATTATAAAGATACCACCACTGATTCAAAGCATTGGTGTATGCATACTGTACCATTACAGTATTCACAAAGAACAACCGCTTCAACATCAAGTTCAAACACGGCTAAATCTGGTAAGATTGTATTTAGAAAGTGTCTACACATATAGTAATTATATGTGATTGTTCCAGGAGTGAAGAGGAAAAGATGTGGATCTTGTGAGAGGTGCAAACGATTGGATTGTGGAGTTTGTGTATTCTGCAAAGACAAGCCCAAGTTTGGAGGGCCAGGGAAGCGAAAGAAGTGTTGTGAGCTGAAAATATGCCAGCTCTTAACTAGCAAGGATAGTGCCCTCTGCAAATTGTCTACGATTGCAGCTATATATTTGCTTGATTTCACTCTACCACAAGTAGCCAAGCTCAGCAAAGCACTTCAGGCAGAGCAGCTTGACCTCTCGTTGATATCATTCCTTGTTGATGCTACTGTTAAATCCTTGGATGATGCAGTTTTGCCTGGAGCGAACTACTAAAACATCAGTAATTCATACCAAACCAATAATGTCAAGCCAGTCTACTTCCAGCAACAATTCCATCGATAATTTTCTCCAAATCAGTGGACGAAAACTTCATCCTATACTGGGAGATGGGAACTGCTTATTTCGCACAATATCATATGCTTTTCTAAACACTGAAGATCATCACTTTCCCATTAGAAGCCACATTGTCAGGCTTATAAACCTTAATTCTGGAGTATTCTCCCAGTATTTGATGCCAGTTAATCGACCAACCATCGAGGAACAAGTCCAACACATGAACCACCCATATGTTTGGGGGACTCACCTTGAAATCAAAGCAGCTGCTACGCTTTTCCAGCTACCCATCTACTTTTGTATCTGGTCAGAACAAAGTAGTTCCTTCACTTGGAGTGTCTTTCATCCTATCACACCAAACAACTTGACATTTCCTGTGATTGTAGATGAAGATCTGAAACAAAAGAAAGATATCAGTCACATTGAAATGTACCATCATCGAAGTCACTATGAAGCAATTATATCAATGGAGAGTGACCAAGTTTGTGAAGTACCACCTCAACTTACTGGTAAAGATGATCCCAAAAGAATTGATTTATAACTAAATGACCTGCAAACATATGAATTAAAATTGCTGTATTTAATAATAACAATGTCTCAGCATCCGCTTGTGTGGGCCTGCCAAATCCGTGTTTCGAGTGTTGTGAGTGAGAAGGTAAAGGGTCTGGCTACGCAAACTACTAAATGCCTTGGGTACGAACATCTGATTCTGATTTTTTAGAGAAATTAAACTGAACAAATCCATGTATTGAACAAACACATTTTCTTGTCTCAATGAATAACTCACATACAGCTATTACACATACAGCTATTATAGAGAAGAATTTGGCCAGCAGATTCCTTGGGGTAAGAGTAAAGCTGAAGCATCTAGTCATACAATATATCCTGGCTAGGGAGGAGCAAAGTATCTAGCTAGTCACTATAATGGTTAAAAGGGAGGTGTATCTAGTCACACTGTGGTTAAATTACCTTGCTAGCAGCAAGACACTTGCATCAATGGGACAAAGGATTATGTTCATCCATAGATCTTATACCTCCAAGATCTATGGTTCATCCGTCATTCGAAGTTCAAAGAAGCATCTAGTCATACAATATATCCTGGCTAGGGAGGAGCAAAGTATCTAGCTAGTCACACTATAATGGTTAAAAGGGAGGTGTATCTAGTCACACTGTGGTTAAATTACCTTGCTAGCAGCAAGACACTTGCATCAATGGGACAAAGGATTATGTTCATCCATAGATCTTATACCTCCAAGATCTATGGTTCATCCGTCCATTCGAAGTTCAAAAGTTTCTGAAAAGGTCAAAGTGCACATATTGTGCGCATGCGCTAACGAGGACACGGCGCTTGAAAAGGTCAGAGTTCATTTGTCATCTCGCTACATAACAAAATTCGAGAAATATGTCACTCTTTTCCGGCGGCGGCAGAATCTCCCAGGATATTTTGTCGCCGCGACAGAATATCCTAGCGACAAAATAAACTGGGACACCTGCTTGCAATATTTGGTAGATTTGATTTGTAATGTGTAATTTCATAACTCAATTGTGACTCAAACCATGGTAGAACAGTAGTTGAATAGACAAAAATCACGAACTTCTAATGGCTATTTGCAAACATAAAAAAAATAAAAAAAATTTCGTCGGCTCCATTCAGCTGCTAAATTGATTTTTTATTTTTAAACCTGTGATTACAACTTTAGAGCTCCGTCGATTCTGCAAACTTCATGGTATGGACTTGATATATAGCTAAAAAGATAGGTCTCTCTGTGTGCTCTTTTTTGATACTAAAAATGCTTCATTAGGTATAACTATAGGCAAGTTACTAGACCCTAAAGCGGAGGGACCTCAATCGCCGCAACCTTGGCAGAAACCACTCCGAGTTGCGAAGTGCAAAAAAATGAAAATGGTACGAGTGGCTGGAGGAAACTCATTTGAATATGATTTATTACCTGGTGGTGCAAAATTGAGGGCGTTGATTTTTCAATTTTTAACGCCTATTTATTGCGGCGCTAGAGGAGTGGTTTCCGGCGAAGCATCAGCAGTCGTGCCGGCATTCCTCTCCCTCCACATAAAGTCATCGAGGTATGAAGGAAGTTGAGGTATGAAGGAAGTTGATCACGACGAACCCCCTTCATCCTTTTAAACTTTATCCTCGCCTGCTAAAATCAATTTATCTAACATACTGTGTATATCTTGTGGTATAACTCACTCTATTCCAGTAGGATTCAACATTTTGTGTGCACACCTGTGACTGGATTTAGGAACTCTTTTGAATGGTTAACAGTCCGATGAGCAACCACTTCAGGCAGAGAAGCAACCTGTCTGTAAGCAGCCCACTGATCTGAATGGATTATCGCAAGATGAGACCGTATGATAGGGAGTAATGTTGCAGCGTCTCTCCTGGGAACTAAATCCATGTAACCTGAAAATTTGTGTTGAACAACTACATAGAATGGAGTGGAATTGTGATTGTTTACAGCATACCCAGTGCAGGAGTATGACTGGTGTCCACCAATCCAAACACCCGGATGGTGGCCGGGTCCCAATGATGATGTATCCACAACAATTATAATAATGATTCTATAATGATGCTATTCTGATAATGATGTTATGGCCACAAGAATGTACTGTTTATGTGACAATTGACAACACACTGAATTGGGACTCATGATGACTCCAGGCCCACCTAAGATTATTGGACAGCTAAGGGCTGTTGAGCAAACTTCCTGCAACCACTGGTACACATTAATTGCAGTTGGTCGACTGCACCTTCTTCACTTGCAGCAGCAGTAACTGGGTACTCTCTGCAAAAGGAGCCAAGTTTGCAGACTAAGCATTGACTTCGCGAAGAAGCTCCCTTCAATAAATCTAAAAATATTGACATAGACATACAAACCATGACGAATCGACTTTACGGTTTAACACGCAGGACACCCCCATGCAAACCCATCTTTCAGGCTGGACTTCTTGCATCTAACCATAGTTACATTGCAACTGTACACCAAGTAACAACACCAAACATGTTCATCATAATATTATTATCAATAATCATCCTATTATTATTACTTTTTAGATATTTTCTCCCTTACATTCCACAAGTAACAGTACTTGCCAAAAGAGATTTGCTCCTATGGCAATGACTTCGCGCCATCTCGCTCTGTACATAGCGCGCGCGTTTAAGATATGCAGAGAAAAGTGCGTTATAAAAAATATACCGCGAAAAATAATTGACGCGCACTGATTTTTCGGACTTCCGGAGTCTTACTCTTTACATGATCTACTCGGTTCATTGACGTGCTCTTTTTTTTCTTCGCTCGCCACTCAATGCCAAAATGAAAGCCACTCAGATGCCTAGCAATAATTATGATTTAACCTGACTGAGCCATCTCGAATGTTGACGTCATAACTCACCAAAAAATTAATTGGAGCCAAAATTTCACGCGTACGATTTTATTATCTGTGGCTTGCTTCAGCTTTTGTTCGAAACACAAATATTACTTGGGGATGAACACGCAGGAATGAACACTCACAGGTCAAACAGCAGCGCCGTGCTTCCCAAGCACGTTCAGGACGTGTCGCTGAACCTCTATTCCAACTCTACTGAGGTAAAGCCAAGCCTCAAGTTATCCTCAAAACTCTCTAAATGGCTCAAGTAAGCAGAAACATTTCAGAAAACGTTATAATAGATAATATCAGCACTGTTTAACATCACCGCACTGAGTTAGGCAGGGTGAAGTGGGTTGCATATCTCCTTGGTGATATGGGCATAAGAACACATGGGATAATAATGTGTGTACATTCTCTACAAGAGAACACCTTGCATAATCCACCCTCCCCTCCAGGAGTGTCCTTTCTGACCCAAACGCTCGCAACCTGTTCTTCTTCCTCCTTCTCAATCTCTCGTTTGCTTTTGTGGAGTTATTCTACGGCATGTGGACGAACAGCCTGGGCCTAATATCAGATGCATTTCACATGTTCTTCGACTGCACGGCTCTGCTGGCTGGGTTGGTGGCGACTGTGGTGGCAAGATGGCAATCCAACGAACGCTTCCCTTTTGGGTAACTACCGTTCTTCCCCACTCACCTTGATCTCTCTCAATGCACTCTCGCATTCACTTCTGATATTCATATGTTTTGTCTGTAGGTATGTGCGAGCAGAGGTGATTGCTGGGTTTGTAAATGCCCTCTTTCTTCTCTTTGTTTCCTTCTTCATCTTTGCAGAAGCCATCGAGGTAAGCTTCAGATGTAGGTGTAGAACAGACATGCAACAGGTGGACAATTGTTGAGGGTATGTGGTCAGTAATAAAGGGTGTGGTCATTGTTTAGGAATGTGATCATCTGTGAAGTAGACGGTGCACTTAGCTAAGTTTGTGTGTTAAAGCCACTGCCTAATATGATGCTCACAGCTATTTGGCCAAGTTCGAAGGGCATCGAGGGCCCCACAGGTGATCACACCTCATTCATTGCTATGTCATATTACACCATCCTGGAAAGGAAAACAAGCAGAATCTAGTTCACATACACTGTTCGGATTTGATATATAGTCAGTGTATGATAGTGAGGGTATAATACATAGTGAGTGTATAATACATAGGAGGGTATGATACATAGTGAGGGTATGATACATAGTGAGGGTATGATGATACACAGTGAGGGTATGATACACAGTGAGGTATGATACACAGTGAGGGTATGATACATAGTGAGGGTATGATACATAGGAGGGTATGATACATAGGAGGGTATGATACATAGTGAGTGTATGATACATAGTGAGGTATGATACATAGTGAGGGTATGATACATGTGAGGGTATGATACATAGTGAGGGTATGATACATAGTGAGTGTATGATACATAGTGAGGGTATGATACATAGGAGGGTATGATACATAGGAGGGTATGATACATAGTGAGGGTATGATACATAGTGAGTGTATGATACATAGTGAGGGTATGATACATAGTGAGTGTATGATACATAGTGAGGGTATGATACATAGTGAGGATATAAATACATAGGAGGGTATGATACATAGTGAGGGTATGATACATAGTGAGGGTATGATACATAGTGAGGGTATGATACATAGTGAGGGTATGATACATAGTGAGGGTATGATACATAGTGAGTGTATGATACATAGTGAGGGTATGATACATAGTGAGGATATAATACATAGGAGGGTATGATACATAGTGAGGGTACGATGATACATAGTGAGGGTATGACATAGTGAGGGTATGATACATGTGTATGTAATACAGTGAGGTATAATACGTGTGTATGTAATACATAGTGAGGGTATAATACATGTGTATGTAATACATAGTGAGGGTATAATACATGTGTATGTAATACATAGTGAGGGTATAATACGTGTGTATGTAATACGTAGTGAGGGTATAATACAAGTGTATGTAATATGTAGTGAGGGTATAATACATGTGTATGTAATATGTAGTGAGGGTATAATACATGTGTATGTAATATGTAGTGAGGGTATAATACATGTGTATGTAATATAATACATAGTGAGGGTATAATACAAGTGTATGTAATATGTAGTGAGGGTATGATACATGTGTATGTAATACACAGTGAGGGTATAAAATTCTGTCTCAAGATGCCTCACACCCCTTGGTGATAAGAATTAGTGTCTGGGTGTGTGGTCCTAGCAACACTTATGGCTGGTTCGCATGCGTCACTCGCACCAGCGACACGGCAATACTCTAATATTGTGAACATGAAGTTGTATTGCATCACTTGAATAGACTATATTTCTATTCTAGTTCTGGTTGCGGATGCGAGGGTCGACACGTGTTGGTGTGCTTTATTTGTGTTTCTGGGGTGGGTGGGGGGGGAATAATTCTCAAAGGAAATGAGTGAGAGAAAGGTTGATAGAGGCAGAGAGGATAGAGGCAGAGAGGATAGAGGCAGAGAGGATAGAGGCAGAGAGGATAGAGGCAGAGAGGATAGAGGCAGAGAGGATAGAGGCAGTGAGGGTAGAGGCAGCGAGGGTAGAGGCAGCGAGGGTGGAGGCAGCGAGGGTGGAGGCAGCGAGGGTAGAGGCAGTGAGGGTGGAGGCAGTGAGGGTAGAGGCAGTGAGGGTGGAGGCAGTGAGGGTGGAGGCAGTGAGGGTGGAGGCAGTGAGGGTGGAGGCAGTGAGGGTAGAGGCAGTGAGGGTAGATGCAGTGAGGGTGGAGGCTGTGAGGGTAGATGCAGTGAGGGTGGAGGCAGTGAGGGTGGAGGCAGCGAGGGTAGAGGCAGCGAGGGTAGAGGCAGCGAGGGTAGAGGCAGTGAGGGTGAGAGGCAGTGAGAGTGGAGGCAGCGAGGGTGGAGGCAGCGAGGGTGGAGGCAGTGAGGGTGGAGGCAGTGAGGGTGGAGGCAGCGAGGGTAGAGGCAGTGAGAGTGGAGGCAGTGAGGGTGGAGGCAGTGAGAGTGGAGGCAGTGAGGGTGGAGGCAGTGAGGGTAGAGGCAGTGAGAGTGGAGGCAGTGAGGGTAGAGGCAGTGAGAGTGGAGGCAGTATGGCTGTATCCAACTAGTCATTTATTTAGAGATCATAAACTGATGAGTGGAGTTTCAGAATTCAGGGTGAAAGTTCAATTTCAATAGTTCCAAGTGAAGCGATGCGACATGATGAGGCAGATATTGTGAACTGCTAGAAGTGAAGTGGCGTGATGCAAGTGATGCAAAGGCTCGCGATATATTGTCAACCGGACTTTAGGTCTTCACTTGCCTTGTTCAGAAGCAGTGAGAACCTTTTCACTGCTGGCAGAGTCACCCACTCATAGTCTAGAACATACTGCATAGATGGATGTTCTCAATGGGTTTCTAATATCTAGAACCAGATACTGCATAGACAGATGTTCTCAATATCTAGAACCAGATACTGCATAGACAGATGTTCTAGAACCAGATACTGCATAGACAGATGTTCTCAATGAGTTTCTAATATCTAGAACTAGATACTGCATAGATAGATGTTCTCAATATCTAGAACAAGATACTGCATAGACAGATGTTCCCAATATCTAGAACCAGATACTGCATAGACAGATGTTCTCAATATCCAGAACCAGATACTGCGTAGACAGATGTTCTCAATATCCAGAACCAGATACTGCATAGACAGATGTTCTCAATATCCAGAACCAGATACTGCATAGACAGATGTTCTCAATATCAAGAACCAGATACTGCTGTTCTCAACCAGATACTGCATAGACAGATGTTCTCAATATCCAGTACCAGATACTGCATAGTCAGATGTTCTCAATATCCAGAACCAGATACTGCATAGTCAGATGTTCTCAATGGGTTTCTAATTAGTCCAGTCTGTGACAAGGTAGATGAAGAGCAGCATAACTGGGTGTGGCTTCCTTTGTACACTACCGAACTTCACACAAATATTTCTCCCATGAATTCTTCTGTGAGCCACGCCCTCTGGATGTATTCCTTTATCTGCCCGACACTGCCCACCATTAGCTAGAAGTTCAAGCGGCATGCTGACCACACCCAGATGGCATGCTGACCACACCCAGATCTGTATGTGGTGACTTGTGAATTTTTTAATCTTTGCCTGTAGCGCTCATTTGAGCCTCCGCAGGTGAAGCATGAGCGGCTGATGGTCGTCTCGGTGGCAGGCTTGGTGGTCAACCTGGTGGGCATCTTTGCGTTCCACCATGGAGGAAGTGGTAAGTGGAACAGGAAGGTGAGAGTGGTTCACACAATTAAGCAACCTTGTGTTGGCTAGATCAACTGTTCATACGAGGAATGAATGAATGCTCTTTCCTCTTCTTGTTCAACCACTCCTCTCCTTTCTGCTACATCTACCCCTCCAAAAATGAAACCCTGCCCTCCTCCACCTCTCCCTCACCCTCTCCCCCTCGCCCTCTTCTTTCTCTCCTCTCTCTCACTCTCTCCCATTCCCGCGTCTTCTTTCCTTACTTACATCTCTCTCTCTCTCTCCATCCTTCCTATCTTCCATGGTACATGTACACCTTATGTACAACATGCAGCTCTCCTACCAGTGCTGTCACACTGCGTTACTTTGTTGCACGCGAGCAATATGAAGTAATGTTGTCTATCAATATGTTTGTCCGATCAAAATCATAGTGAAATTTCCACTCTTGACATCTACTAGTGCCTTATCTTGCTCTACTAGTGCCTTATCTTGCACTACTAGTGCCTTATCTTGCTCTACTAGTGCCTTATCTTGCTCTACTAGTGCCTTATCTTGCACTACTAGTGCCTTATCTTGCTCTACTAGTGCCTTATCTTGCACTACTAGTGCCTTATCTTGCTCTACTAGTGCCTTATCTTGCTCCACTAGTGCCTTATCTTGCACTACTAGTGCCTTATCTTGCACTACTAGTGCCTTATCTTGCTCTACTAGTGCCTTATCTTGCTCTACTAGTGCCTTATCTTGCACTACTAGTGCCTTATCTTGCTCTACTAGTGCCTTATCTTGCACTACTAGTGCCTTATCTTGCTCTACTAGTGCCTTATCTTGCTCTACTAGTGCCTTATCTTGCACTACTAGTGCCTTATCTTGCTCTACTAGTGCCTTATCTTGCTCTACTAGTGCCTTATCTTGCTCTACTAGTGCCTTATCTTGCACTACTAGTGCCTTATCTTGCTCTACTAGTGCCTTATCTTGCACTACTAGTGCCTTATCTTGCACTACTAGTGCCTTATCTTGCACTACTAGTGCCTTATCTTGCTCCACTAGTGCCTTATCTTGCACTACTAGTGCCTTATCTTGCTCTACTAGTGCCTTATCTTGCACTACTAGTGCCTTATCTTGCTCTACTAGTGCCTTATCTTGCACTACTAGTGCCTTATCTTGCACTACTAGTGCCTTATCTTGCACTACTAGTGCCTTATCTTGCACTACTAGTGCCTTATCTTGCACTACTAGTGCCTTATCTTGCTCCACTAGTGCCTTATCTTCCTCTACTAGTGCCTTATCTTGCTCTACTAGTGCCTTATCTTGCTCTACTAGTGCCTTATCTTGCTCTACTAGTGCCTTATCTTGCACTACTAGTGCCTTATCTTGCACTACTAGTGCCTTATCTTGCACTACTAGTGCCTTATCTTGCACTACTAGTGCCTTATCTTGCACTACTATTGCCTTATCTTGCACTACTAGTGCCTTATCTTGCTCTACTAGTGCCTTATCTTGCACTACTAGTGCCTTATCTTGCACTACTTGTGCCTTATCTTGCACTACTAGTGCCTTATCTTGCTCTACTAGTGCCTTATCTTGCTCTACTAGTGCCTTATCTTGCTCTACTAGTGCCTTATCTTGCACCACTAGTGCCTTATCTTGCACTACTAGTGCCTTATCTTGCTCTACTAGTGCCTTATCTTGCTCTACTAGTGCCTTATCTTGCTCTACTAGTGCCTTATCTTGCTCCACTAGTGCCTTATCTTGCTCTACTAGTGCCTTATCTTGCTCCACTAGTGCCTTATCTTGCTCCACTAGTGCCTTATCTTGCTCTACTAGTGCCTTATCTTGCACTACTAGTGCCTTATCTTGCTCCACTAGTGCCTTATCTTGCTCTACTAGTGCCTTATCTTGCTCTACTAGTGCCTTATCTTGCTCTACTAGTGCCTTATCTTGCTCCACTAGTGCCTTATCTTGCTCTACTAGTGCCTTATCTTGCTCTACTAGTGCCTTATCTTGCACTACTAGTGCCTTATCTTGCACTACTAGTGCCTTATCTTGCACTACTAGTGCCTTATCTTGCACTACTAGTGCCTTATCTTGCTCTACTAGTGCCTTATCTTGCACTACTAGTGCCTTATCTTGCACTACTAGTGCCTTATCTTGCACTACTAGTGCCTTATCTTGCACTACTAGTGCCTTATCTTGCTCTACTAGTGCCTTATCTTGCTCCACTAGTGCCTTATCTTGCACTACTAGTGCCTTATCTTGCTCCACTAGTGCCTTATCTTGCTCTACTAGTGCCTTATCTTGCTCCACTAGTGCCTTATCTTGCTCCACTAGTGCCTTATCTTGCTCCACTAGTGCCTTATCTTGCTCCACTAGTGCCTTATCTTGCTCCACTAGTGCCTTATCTTGCTCCACTAGTGCCTTATCTTGCACTACTAGTGCCTTATCTTGCTCTACTAGTGCCTTATCTTGCTCTACTAGTGCCTTATCTTGCACTACTAGTGCCTTATCTTGCTCTACTAGTGCCTTATCTTGCACTACTAGTGCCTTATCTTGCACTACTAGTGCCTTATCTTGCACTACTAGTGCCTTATCTTGCTCTACTAGTGCCTTATCTTGCACTACTAGTGCCTTATCTTGCACTACTAGTGCCTTATCTTGCTCTACTAGTGCCTTATCTTGCTCTACTAGTGCCTTATCTTGCTCTACTGGTGCCTTATCTTGCTCTACTGGTGCCTTATCTTGCACTACTAGTGCCTTATCTTGCTCTACTAGTGCCTTATCTTGCACTACTAGTGCCTTATCTTGCTCTACTAGTGCCTTATCTTGCTCTACTAGTGCCTTATCTTGCTCTACTAGTGCCTTATCTTGCACTACTAGTGCCTTATCTTGCTCCACTAGTGCCTTATCTTGCACTACTAGTGCCTTATCTTGCTCTACTAGTGCCTTATCTTGCACTACTAGTGCCTTATCTTGCACTACTAGTGCCTTATCTTGCACTACTAGTGCCTTATCTTGCACTACTAGTGCCTTATCTTGCACTACTAGTGCCTTATCTTGCTCCACTAGTGCCTTATCTTGCTCTACTAGTGCCTTATCTTGCTCTACTAGTGCCTTATCTTGCACTACTAGTGCCTTATCTTGCACTACTTGTGCCTTATCTTGCACTACTAGTGCCTTATCTTGCTCTACTAGTGCCTTATCTTGCTCTACTAGTGCCTTATCTTGCTCTACTAGTGCCTTATCTTGCACCACTAGTGCCTTATCTTGCACTACTAGTGCCTTATCTTGCACTACTAGTGCCTTATCTTACTCTACTAGTGCCTTATCTTGCTCCACTAGTGCCTTATCTTGCTCCACTAGTGCCTTATCTTGCTCTACTAGTGCCTTATCTTGCACTACTAGTGCCTTATCTTGCTCCACTAGTGCCTTATCTTGCTCTACTAGTGCCTTATCTTGCTCTACTAGTGCCTTATCTTGCTCTACTAGTGCCTTATCTTGCTCCACTAGTGCCTTATCTTGCTCTACTAGTGCCTTATCTTGCTCTACTAGTGCCTTATCTTGCACTACTAGTGCCTTATCTTGCACTACTAGTGCCTTATCTTGCTCCACTAGTGCCTTATCTTGCTCTACTAGTGCCTTATCTTGCACTACTAGTGCCTTATCTTGCTCCACTAGTGCCTTATCTTGCTCTACTAGTGCCTTATCTTGCTCTACTAGTGCCTTATCTTGCTCTACTAGTGCCTTATCTTGCTCCACTAGTGCCTTATCTTGCTCTACTAGTGCCTTATCTTGCACTACTAGTGCCTTATCTTGCACTACTAGTGCCTTATCTTGCTCCACTAGTGCCTTATCTTGCTCTACTAGTGCCTTATCTTGCTCCACTAGTGCCTTATCTTGCTCCACTAGTGCCTTATCTTGCTCCACTAGTGCCTTATCTTGCTCCACTAGTGCCTTATCTTGCTCCACTAGTGCCTTATCTTGCTCCACTAGTGCCTTATCTTGCTCCACTAGTGCCTTATCTTGCACTACTAGTGCCTTATCTTGCTCTACTAGTGCCTTATCTTGCTCTACTAGTGCCTTATCTTGCACTACTAGTGCCTTATCTTGCTCTACTAGTGCCTTATCTTGCACTACTAGTGCCTTATCTTGCACTACTAGTGCCTTATCTTGCACTACTAGTGCCTTATCTTGCTCTACTAGTGCCTTATCTTGCACTACTAGTGCCTTATCTTGCACTACTAGTGCCTTATCTTGCACTACTAGTGCCTTATCTTGCACTACTAGTGCCTTATCTTGCACTACTAGTGCCTTATCTTGCACTACTAGTGCCTTATCTTGCTCTACTAGTGCCTTATCTTGCTCTACTAGTGCCTTATCTTGCACTACTGGTGCCTTATCTTGCTCTACTGGTGCCTTATCTTGCACTACTAGTGCCTTATCTTGCACTACTAGTGCCTTATCTTGCACTACTAGTGCCTTATCTTGCTCTACTAGTGCCTTATCTTGCTCTACTAGTGCCTTATCTTGCACTACTAGTGCCTTATCTTGCACTACTAGTGCCTTATCTTGCACTACTAGTGCCTTATCTTGCTCTACTAGTGCCTTATCTTGCTCTACTAGTGCCTTATCTTGCTCCACTAGTGCCTTATCTTGCACTACTAGTGCCTTATCTTGCTCTACTAGTGCCTTATCTTGCTCTACTAGTGCCTTATCTTGCTCTACTAGTGCCTTATCTTGCTCTACTAGTGCCTTATCTTGCACTACTAGTGCCTTATCTTGCTCCACTAGTGCCTTATCTTGCACTACTAGTGCCTTATCTTGCTCCACTAGTGCCTTATCTTGCTCTACTAGTGCCTTATCTTGCACTACTAGTGCCTTATCTTGCTCTACTAGTGCCTTATCTTGCACTACTAGTGCCTTATCTTGCACTACTAGTGCCTTATCTTGCTCTACTAGTGCCTTATCTTGCTCTACTAGTGCCTTATCTTGCACTACTGGTGCCTTATCTTGCTCTACTGGTGCCTTATCTTGCACTACTAGTGCCTTATCTTGCACTACTAGTGCCTTATCTTGCACTACTAGTGCCTTATCTTGCACTACTAGTGCCTTATCTTGCACTACTAGTGCCTTATCTTGCTCTACTAGTGCCTTATCTTGCTCTACTAGTGCCTTATCTTGCACTACTGGTGCCTTATCTTGCTCTACTGGTGCCTTATCTTGCTCTACTGGTGCCTTATCTTGCACTACTAGTGCCTTATCTTGCACTACTAGTGCCTTATCTTGCACTACTAGTGCCTTATCTTGCACTACTAGTGCCTTATCTTGCACTACTAGTGCCTTATCTTGCTCTACTAGTGCCTTATCTTGCACTACTAGTGCCTTATCTTGCACTACTAGTGCCTTATCTTGCTCTACTAGTGCCTTATCTTGCTCTACTAGTGCCTTATCTTGCTCTACTAGTGCCTTATCTTGCTCTACTAGTGCCTTATCTTGCACTACTAGTGCCTTATCTTGCACTACTAGTGCCTTATCTTGCACTACTAGTGCCTTATCTTGCACTACTAGTGCCTTATCTTGCACTACTAGTGCCTTATCTTGCTCTACTAGTGCCTTATCTTGCTCTACTAGTGCCTTATCTTGCTCTACTAGTGCCTTATCTTGCTCTACTAGTGCCTTATCTTGCACTACTAGTGCCTTATCTTGCTCTACTAGTGCCTTATCTTGCTCTACTAGTGCCTTATCTTGCACTACTAGTGCCTTATCTTGCTCTACTAGTGCCTTATCTTGCTCTACTAGTGCCTTATCTTGCTCTACTAGTGCCTTATCTTGCACTACTAGTGCCTTATCTTGCTCTACTAGTGCCTTATCTTGCACTACTAGTGCCTTATCTTGCTCTACTAGTGCCTTATCTTGCACTACTAGTGCCTTATCTTGCTCTACTAGTGCCTTATCTTGCACTACTAGTGCCTTATCTTGCTCTACTAGTGCCTTATCTTGCTCTACTAGTGCCTTATCTTGCTCTACTAGTGCCTTATCTTGCACTACTAGTGCCTTATCTTGCTCTACTAGTGCCTTATCTTGCACTACTAGTGCCTTATCTTGCTCTACTAGTGCCTTATCTTGCTCTACTAGTGCCTTATCTTGCTCTACTAGTGCCTTATCTTGCACTACTAGTGCCTTATCTTGCTCTACTAGTGCCTTATCTTGCACTACTAGTGCCTTATCTTGCTCTACTAGTGCCTTATCTTGCTCTACTAGTGCCTTATCTTGCACTACTAGTGCCTTATCTTGCTCTACTAGTGCCTTATCTTGCACTACTAGTGCCTTATCTTGCTCTACTAGTGCCTTATCTTGCACTACTAGTGCCTTATCTTGCACTACTAGTGCCTTATCTTGCTCTACTAGTGCCTTATCTTGCACTACTAGTGCCTTATCTTGCTCTACTAGTGCCTTATCTTGCTCTACTAGTGCCTTATCTTGCACCACTAGTGCCTTATCTTGCACCACTAGTGCCTTATCTTGCACTACTAGTGCCTTATCTTGCACTACTAGTGCCTTATCTTGCTCTACTAGTGCCTTATCTTGCTCTACTAGTGCCTTATCTTGCTCTACTAGTGCCTTATCTTGCTCCACTAGTGCCTTATCTTGCACTACTAGTGCCTTATCTTGCACTACTAGTGCCTTATCTTGCTCTACTGGTGCCTTATCTTGCTCTACTAGTGCCTTATCTTGCTCTACTGGTGCCTTATCTTGCACTACTGGTGCCTTATCTTGCTCTACTGGTGCCTTATCTTGCTCTACTAGTGCCTTATCTTGCACTACTAGTGCCTTATCTTGCACTACTAGTGCCTTATCTTGCACTACTAGTGCCTTATCTTGCACTACTAGTGCCTTATCTTGCACTACTAGTGCCTTATCTTGCACTACTAGTGCCTTATCTTGCACTACTAGTGCCTTATCTTGCTCTACTAGTGCCTTATCTTGCTCTACTAGTGCCTTATCTTGCTCTACTAGTGCCTTATCTTGCACTACTAGTGCCTTATCTTGCACTACTAGTGCCTTATCTTGCTCTACTAGTGCCTTATCTTGCTCTACTAGTGCCTTATCTTGCTCTACTGGTGCCTTATCTTGCACTACTGGTGCCTTATCTTGCACTACTGGTGCCTTATCTTGCACTACTGGTGCCTTATCTTGCTCTACTAGTGCCTTATCTTGCACTACTGGTGCCTTATCTTGCTCTACTGGTGCCTTATCTTGCACTACTAGTGCCTTATCTTGCACTACTAGTGCCTTATCTTGCACTACTAGTGCCTTATCTTGCACTACTAGTGCCTTATCTTGCACTACTAGTGCCTTATCTTGCACTACTAGTGCCTTATCTTGCACTACTAGTGCCTTATCTTGCTCCACTAGTGCCTTATCTTGCACTACTAGTGCCTTATCTTGCACTACTAGTGCCTTATCTTGCACTACTAGTGCCTTATCTTGCACTACTAGTGCCTTATCTTGCACTACTAGTGCCTTATCTTGCACTACTAGTGCCTTATCTTGCTCTACTAGTGCCTTATCTTGCTCTACTAGTGCCTTATCTTGCTCTACTAGTGCCTTATCTTGCTCCACTAGTGCCTTATCTTGCTCTACTAGTGCCTTATCTTGCTCCACTAGTGCCTTATCTTGCTCCACTAGTGCCTTATCTTGCTCTACTAGTGCCTTATCTTGCACTACTAGTGCCTTATCTTGCACTACTAGTGCCTTATCTTGCTCCACTAGTGCCTTATCTTGCTCTACTAGTGCCTTATCTTGCACTACTAGTGCCTTATCTTGCACTACTAGTGCCTTATCTTGCTCTACTAGTGCCTTATCTTGCACTACTAGTGCCTTATCTTGCACTACTAGTGCCTTATCTTCCACCTAGTGCCTTATCTTCCACCTAGTGCCTTATCTTGCACTACTAGTGCCTTATCTTGCACTACTAGTGCCTTATCTTGCTCTACTAGTGCCTTATCTTGCTCTACTAGTGCCTTATCTTGCTCTACTAGTGCCTTATCTTGCTCTACTAGTGCCTTATCTTGCTCTACTAGTGCCTTATCTTGCACTACTAGTGCCTTATCTTGCTCTACTAGTGCCTTATCTTGCTCTACTAGTGCCTTATCTTGCACTACTAGTGCCTTATCTTGCTCCACTAGTGCCTTATCTTGCTCTACTAGTGCCTTATCTTGCTCTACTAGTGCCTTATCTTGCTCCACTAGTGCCTTATCTTGCTCTACTAGTGCCTTATCTTGCACTACTAGTGCCTTATCTTGCACTACTAGTGCCTTATCTTGCACTACTAGTGCCTTATCTTGCACTACTAGTGCCTTATCTTGCTCTACTAGTGCCTTATCTTGCACTACTAGTGCCTTATCTTGCACTACTAGTGCCTTATCTTGCTCTACTAGTGCCTTATCTTGCACTACTAGTGCCTTATCTTGCACTACTAGTGCCTTATCTTGCACTACTAGTGCCTTATCTTGCACTACTAGTGCCTTATCTTGCACTACTAGTGCCTTATCTTGCACTACTAGTGCCTTATCTTGCACTACTAGTGCCTTATCTTGCTCTACTAGTGCCTTATCTTGCACTACTAGTGCCTTATCTTGCACTGCTAGTGCCTTATCTTGCACTACTAGTGCCTTATCTTGCACTACTAGTGCCTTATCTTGCACTACTAGTGCCTTATCTTGCTCCACTAGTGCCTTATCTTGCTCCACTAGTGCCTTATCTTGCACCACTAGTGCCTTATCTTGCACTACTAGTGCCTTATCTTGCTCTACTAGTGCCTTATCTTGCTCTACTAGTGCCTTATCTTGCACTACTAGTGCCTTATCTTGCACTACTAGTGCCTTATCTTGCACTACTAGTGCCTTATCTTGCTCCACTAGTGCCTTATCTTGCTCTACTAGTGCCTTATCTTGCACTACTAGTGCCTTATCTTGCACTACTAGTGCCTTATCTTGCACTACTAGTGCCTTATCTTGCACTACTAGTGCCTTATCTTGCTCTACTAATGCCTTATCTTGCACTACTAGTGCCTTATCTTGCTCCACTAGTGCCTTATCTTGCACTACTAGTGCCTTATCTTGCTCTACTAGTGCCTTATCTTGCTCTACTAGTGCCTTATCTTGCTCCACTAGTGCCTTATCTTGCTCCACTAGTGCCTTATCTTGCTCCACTAGTGCCTTATCTTGCTCCACTAGTGCCTTATCTTGCTCCACTAGTGCCTTATCTTGCTCTACTAGTGCCTTATCTTGCTCCACTAGTGCCTTATCTTGCTCCACTAGTGCCTTATCTTGCTCCACTAGTGCCTTATCTTGCTCCACTAGTGCCTTATCTTGCTCCACTAGTGCCTTATCTTGCTCTACTAGTGCCTTATCTTGCTCTACTAGTGCCTTATCTTGCACTACTAGTGCCTTATCTTGCACTACTAGTGCCTTATCTTGCACTACTAGTGCCTTATCTTGCTCTACTAGTGCCTTATCTTGCTCTACTAGTGCCTTATCTTGCTCCACTAGTGCCTTATCTTGCTCTACTAGTGCCTTATCTTGCTCCACTAGTGCCTTATCTTGCACTACTAGTGCCTTATCTTGCACTACTAGTGCCTTATCTTGCACTACTAGTGCCTTATCTTGCACTACTATTGCCTTATCTTGCTCTACTAGTGCCTTATCTTGCTCTACTAGTGCCTTATCTTGCTCCACTAGTGCCTTATCTTGCACTACTAGTGCCTTATCTTGCTCTACTAGTGCCTTATCTTGCACTACTAGTGCCTTATCTTGCTCCACTAGTGCCTTATCTTGCACTACTAGTGCCTTATCTTGCACTACTAGTGCCTTATCTTGCACTACTAGTGCCTTATCTTGCTCTACTAGTGCCTTATCTTGCACTACTAGTGCCTTATCTTGCTCTACTAGTGCCTTATCTTGCTCTACTAGTGCCTTATCTTGCTCCACTAGTGCCTTATCTTGCTCTACTAGTGCCTTATCTTGCTCCACTAGTGCCTTATCTTGCACTACTAGTGCCTTATCTTGCACTACTAGTGCCTTATCTTGCACTACTAGTGCCTTATCTTGCACTACTATTGCCTTATCTTGCTCTACTAGTGCCTTATCTTGCTCTACTAGTGCCTTATCTTGCTCCACTAGTGCCTTATCTTGCACTACTAGTGCCTTATCTTGCTCTACTAGTGCCTTATCTTGCACTACTAGTGCCTTATCTTGCTCCACTAGTGCCTTATCTTGCACTACTAGTGCCTTATCTTGCACTACTAGTGCCTTATCTTGCTCTACTAGTGCCTTATCTTGCTCTACTAGTGCCTTATCTTGCTCTACTAGTGCCTTATCTTGCACTACTAGTGCCTTATCTTGCTCTACTAGTGCCTTATCTTGCACTACTAGTGCCTTATCTTGCTCTACTAGTGCCTTATCTTGCTCCACTAGTGCCTTATCTTGCTCCACTAGTGCCTTATCTTGCACTACTAGTGCCTTATCTTGCTCTACTAGTGCCTTATCTTGCACTACTAGTGCCTTATCTTGCTCCACTAGTGCCTTATCTTGCTCCACTAGTGCCTTATCTTGCTCTACTAGTGCCTTATCTTGCTCTACTAGTGCCTTATCTTGCACTACTAGTGCCTTATCTTGCTCTACTAGTGCCTTATCTTGCACTACTAGTGCCTTATCTTGCTCTACTAGTGCCTTATCTTGCACTACTAGTGCCTTATCTTGCTCCACTAGTGCCTTATCTTGCACTACTAGTGCCTTATCTTGCACTACTAGTGCCTTATCTTGCACTACTACTGCCTTATCTTGCTCCACTAGTGCCTTATCTTGCACTACTAGTGCCTTATCTTGCTCTACTAGTGCCTTATCTTGCTCTACTAGTGCCTTATCTTGCACTACTAGTGCCTTATCTTGCACTACTAGTGCCTTATCTTGCTCCACTAGTGCCTTATCTTGCTCCACTAGTGCCTTATCTTGCACTACTAGTGCCTTATCTTGCTCTACTAGTGCCTTATCTTGCTCTACTAGTGCCTTATCTTGCTCTACTAGTGCCTTATCTTGCACTACTAGTGCCTTATCTTGCACTACTAGTGCCTTATCTTGCACTACTAGTGCCTTATCTTGCACTACTAGTGCCTTATCTTGCACTACTAGTGCCTTATCTTGCTCTACTAGTGCCTTATCTTGCACTGCTAGTGCCTTATCTTGCACTACTAGTGCCTTATCTTGCACTACTAGTGCCTTATCTTGCTCCACTAGTGCCTTATCTTGCTCCACTAGTGCCTTATCTTGCTCCACTAGTGCCTTATCTTGCACTACTAGTGCCTTATCTTGCTCTACTAGTGCCTTATCTTGCTCTACTAGTGCCTTATCTTGCTCTACTAGTGCCTTATCTTGCTCTACTAGTGCCTTATCTTGCTCTACTAGTGCCTTATCTTGCACTACTAGTGCCTTATCTTGCACTACTAGTGCCTTATCTTGCTCTACTAGTGCCTTATCTTGCACTACTAGTGCCTTATCTTGCACTACTAGTGCCTTATCTTGCACTACTAGTGCCTTATCTTGCACTACTAGTGCCTTATCTTGCACTACTAGTGCCTTATCTTGCACTACTAGTGCCTTATCTTGCTCTACTAGTGCCTTATCTTGCACTACTAGTGCCTTATCTTGCTCTACTAGTGCCTTATCTTGCTCCACTAGTGCCTTATCTTGCACTACTAGTGCCTTATCTTGCACTACTAGTGCCTTATCTTGCACTACTAGTGCCTTATCTTGCACTACTAGTGCCTTATCTTGCACCACTAGTGCCTTATCTTGCACTACTAGTGCCTTATCTTGCTCTACTAGTGCCTTATCTTGCACTACTAGTGCCTTATCTTGCACTACTAGTGCCTTATCTTGCACTACTAGTGCCTTATCTTGCACTACTAGTGCCTTATCTTGCTCCACTAGTGCCTTATCTTGCTCTACTAGTGCCTTATCTTGCACTACTAGTGCCTTATCTTGCACTACTAGTGCCTTATCTTGCTCCACTAGTGCCTTATCTTGCACTACTAGTGCCTTATCTTGCTCCACTAGTGCCTTATCTTGCACTACTAGTGCCTTATCTTGCTCTACTAGTGCCTTATCTTGCACTACTAGTGCCTTATCTTGCACTACTAGTGCCTTATCTTGCACTACTAGTGCCTTATCTTGCACTACTAGTGCCTTATCTTGCACTACTAGTGCCTTATCTTGCACTACTAGTGCCTTATCTTGCACTACTAGTGCCTTATCTTGCTCTACTAGTGCCTTATCTTGCTCTACTAGTGCCTTATCTTGCACTACTAGTGCCTTATCTTGCTCCACTAGTGCCTTATCTTGCACTACTAGTGCCTTATCTTGCTCTACTAGTGCCTTATCTTGCTCCACTAGTGCCTTATCTTGCACTACTAGTGCCTTATCTTGCACTACTAGTGCCTTATCTTGCTCTACTAGTGCCTTATCTTGCTCTACTAGTGCCTTATCTTGCTCTACTGGTGCCTTATCTTGCACTACTAGTGCCTTATCTTGCTCTACTAGTGCCTTATCTTGCACTACTGGTGCCTTATCTTGCTCTACTGGTGCCTTATCTTGCACTACTAGTGCCTTATCTTGCTCCACTAGTGCCTTATCTTGCACTACTAGTGCCTTATCTTGCTCTACTAGTGCCTTATCTTGCACTACTAGTGCCTTATCTTGCTCTACTAGTGCCTTATCTTGCACTACTAGTGCCTTATCTTGCTGCTGGAAGGTCTGTAGGAAGATGTCACTCTAATTATAGGAAATCATAACTCCGCCCACTTCAAACTGAGCAGTCACAATCGACCATCTTTGGTAACTTGTTTGTTCAAACCAAAAGACACTGAGCCATGGGCCGTCAGACAAGTTGCCAAGATACTGGTGTTCCTCTGAGCCACAGGCAGTCATACAAGTTTAATCGCACCAGGCATGGCATAAAGAATGCGCAAGTAAGCTTTTGTCTTGGATCTTCAGGCAGGAACTTACAGTGTAAGCTTCTCCAGCTTCAATATTAGAGAGAGAGACAAACCATTATCACCTCCACATGCATGCACACACCTGCATCAGGTTGGCCCACATGCATGCACACACCTGCATCAGGGTTGGCCCACATGCATGCACACACCTGCATCAGGTGTGACCCACATGCATGCATACACCTGCATCAGGGGTGGCCCACATGCATGCACCTGCATCAGGGTGGCCCACATGCATGCACACACCTGCATCAGGGTGGCCCACATGCATGCACGCACCTGGCCCACATGCATGCATACACCTGCATCAGGGGTGGCCCACATGCATGCATACACCTGCATCAGGGTGGTCCACATGCATGCACGCACCTGCATCAGGGTGGCCCACATGCATGCATACACCTGCATCAGAGGTGGGTGACCTATTGACTCGTTCTGTTTCGTATCTTGCAGGACATGGTCACTCCCATGACTCCTCTAGCGGAATAAATAACCACACCTCCCACAGTCATAGCCACGGCACCGGTTCCTCGCAGATTATGCAAGGTAAGGCATTTGCTGTTAATGAGCCTCATGTGAGTATCTATGCACCATTTGGTGTATGATGAGACCACTGGCAGGCACTGGTCATGGATGTGGTTGCAGGGAACCTGTTCTGGATTAGGACACACTAGATTACTATTGAACACTAGATTGTACTTGATAACAATGCACGTCTGTATCTACATGTAACATTGCTTTTGGTTTATAGTCGAGCAGCCTCTTTCAAGAAGTTGCTCGGGATAAGGATGTTGCCTTTGTCGAAGTGGGTGGACTAAAAAGAGGACATAACAAATATCCCCCCCCCCAACCATAGCAAAGATCCTACACTAGCCGCAGCAGGCAGCCATACTGAGGCCAAGTGTTCTACATACATACAATCCTATGTTAGCCGCAGCAGGCAGCCATACCGAGGCCAAGTGTTCTACATACATACATACAATCCTATGTTAGCCGCAGCAGGCAGCCATACCGAGGCCAAGTAACATCATATAATCTCAATAGCCTCTCTATTCCTGATGGGCCTAGCTCAGAGTAACCAAACACTTCCCCCCCCCCCCCCTTCTCCACAGGGATCTTTCTGCATATCCTTGCAGACACTCTGGGAAGCGTAGGAGTGATCATCTCCTCCATCATGATTCAGAATTGGGGGTGGATGCTGGCAGATCCCGTCTGCTCCATGTTCATAGCCGTACTCATCATGATCAGGTACAACACACTTGCCCTAAAATGCTGACTTAGGCAATGCTGCTAGCATTTATGACTGTGGCATTTCATTCACTTGTTGTTAGTGTGTATCCTCTGATGAGGGAATCGTTAGGAGTTCTAATGCAAAGGAGACCTTTTCCATTTGACCACACCTTACCGGATAGTCTGCAAAAAGTAAGATGCTTGTTTGTATGACTACACCTTACCATATGGATTGCACTGGTAAAGTGTGAACCACATGAGCATATAAGTTTTACTTTACCTTACCAATCCGAAAAAACTATTGATGCTCTAGTCTGCAGTGTTGGTGAAGGCTGCAATGTCATTGTTTAGACTACGCCCTTAGCTATGTCATGTGTAGACAACGCCCGCTCGTAATCGTTATTATCGCCAGTTCATCTTGTTGCAGATCTCGCAGCTGGAGGGCGTGTGCCAGGTACATGACACTTACTTCTGGACTCTCTGTTCCGGCAGGCACATGGGCTCTCTACGCCTAGAAATATTTCCAAGTGCCAATCCGGCAAGTTTAGTGGCCACCACTAGGGGCATACTGAAACAGATGGGCGTGGAGCACGTTACCATAGAGATAACCTCTGAAGACTAACAATACTGGCACCATGAACAAACTTCTTATTTTCATATTTCAATCATTCTTTGTCCGAGCTATATACATGTCATATATACATGTTACATGATATATACATGTTACATGATATATACATGTCACATGACTTATAGAATGCTTAATGAAGGGTCAAAGTCTCCCTCCTGAGTTAGTGTCTGCCAGCTTAGCTCTGGATTGGGTAGGGACATTTCTAAGGGATCCATATTTGTGGGGTTTTTTGTTTTTTAAAAGTTACAATCCACGAATATTAATAGGTGTGGTTAGAAGAGCAGCAGAGCATGGCAATGCTTGCCATCCACAAACCTCATCAGCCTATTCTATTAATAGTAATGGGTGTGGTCTGAAGGAGCATGGTGAGGCTCGCAATCCACAAACCTCTCACCCAAGTAGTCAGTAGACGGGCAATATTGGTGGTCCAGTGCCACACCCATTCTACACACCCATTCTAACAGATTTGGATTTGTAAACAACCAATTGGCAAGGAGATTCCACAAAATGAATTTCAGAGGGGGGAGGGTCAAGTAAGTGTTAACGTGATGGGATTAACTCGTGGGGGGGAAGGAAACGATGGACCTCTTCATGCAGAGCTAGAGCACACCAATTAGACCAACCATTACCATTCATGCACAACAATTATATGCTTGTTGTGTTGCTGTTGTTGTGTTGTTGTGTTTTCTAATCAAAATGTCGAGCACACACCAACAGTTATTCTTCACCTCCCAGTACTGCCATAATGCATGAGAAGACATTGTATGAAGCATTGAAGTATGTGGACTGCTATATAGCTGGCATGCACTGCTAGGAATAATATTGCTGTTGGGCCTTGCCCCCTCCTCCTTGGTAGCTCCCCTGATATCCGCCCCAACCGCCTCCCCCTCCTCCTCCTCCTCCTTGCCCCCAGCTCCCTTGCACGCGTCCTCTAGAAGATCCTCCCCTCTTCCCTCCTCTGCCTTGCAGCCGCTGATCCTGGAAAGTGTCAGTTCTCTTCTTGAAGCTTGGCATCTCCGGAGGGGGGCGTGTCTCTCTGGGCCTGCCCCCTCTATCAGGCACCTATTTAATAGTCGGGAGAGAGAGAGAGCTCACTGAAATTAGAGGCCACTTGCAGATATATATATTTATTGTCATGGTGAGTCAATATTTGAGCCACTGCTATGACAACCACAGTGCTGTCTAATCTGGTATAGTCAACCCTTTACCTGCTTGACTCCATGTGGTCTTGTTCTGAGTTTCGACACTTAATCATGGTGCATTTGTGGTCATGAGCGCAGTAGAACTTTGGATATTGAGGTTGCAAAAGCACCAATATTGGAATGCACTCGGAATAACAACAAAAAACTCTTATATCGGTGAGCTTTTATTCCCCACAAAAGAGGTAAAGTGTTGCCTAGGCCCGGCCATGGTGAAGCCCCTCCCTTACAGGTACACGTGCCGCTGGCTTACATTTCCCACCACCACTGCCTTGTTGATGAAGGACTGCGTGCCAGTCCTCACGGCCTGGTGGCTGCTCTTCTGCACCCGCAGCAGGTCATTCTTGGCTGCCAGCACTCGAGCCAAGCTCACTGGAGCTATGGCTGACAGGGCATCGCGACGATCCCTGTAAATCTTGGTGAAGACATCCTCATTCCCCTGGCAATTAAGCAACAAACAGCAGCAGGAACAACAACAACAGCAACAACAACACAACAACAGAACAACAACAACAGCAACACAACAACAACAACAAAAGCAGTAATGGAAACAAAAACACTTTGATAGACTTGTACCCTGAACCTTATAAGCTCCTACACATGAACATGTGCCCTCTATCCCAGTCTGAAGTGAGGGGGTGGACAGGTTAGTGCAGAGTCATGAGCATGTAAGCTTGCACATGTACATGTGGGGGGCATATAGGCTTGTACAGTACAGTGGGTGCATGTAAGCTTGTACATGTACATGTGGGGGGCATGTAGGCTTGCACAGTACATGAGGGTGCATGTAAGCTTACACATGTACATGTGGGGCATGTAATTTTGTACATGTACATGTGGGGGGGCATGTAGGCTTGCACAGTACATGAGGGTGCATGTAAGCTTACACATGCACATGTGGGGGCATGTAATCTTGCACATGTACATGTGGGGGGCATGTAGGCTTGCACAGTACATGAGGGTGCATGTAAGCTTACACATGTACATGTGGGGGCATGTAATCTTGTACATGTACATGTGGGGAGAGGGGATAAAAGTCATCAATAAGGAGAAAGAAACAGATACTCCTCCCACATACCTTGACCTTGTCCGACCAGCCGAGGGACTGTATGGTAACATCAGCCCTGGTGAGCAGCATTTCCCTGCGGACACCATAGACTTGTGTGAGGGTGTGGTTGATGTGCTCCAGAGTGGCCCATTGCTGTTCAGAGAGGGCCGTAGTGATCATAGCCACTCCAAGACAATCCACTGGAGAGTCCGTCAGTACCTCGCGTGTCTACACACACAGTGGAGGAGGTGAGAGAACAACAACAATAACATGTGTGAAGCTGAAGGATGGTGGAGTTTCAAAACAGCGCCTCACGCTCAAGCAGAGGAGGGCAGGGTATTAGGCTGTGCGGTTAACACTTCTCTTTGGTATTTCTTCAGTCAGGGATGCGATGATGACAGTGACCTTAACGAGTCGTACTCCAGCATTGAAGTTTTCCATGGCAACCAACCACATGCCCTGACAGTGAAGGCTCTAGGAGGCATAGCTACCACTTGCCAGCTAATGTGATGACTGCATCTCATTGTGATGGTGTTCTAATAATATACTCTCTTAAATATTTCATGACACACTTTTTATGGTCAACCCTACCCCCGAAGAATACATTTAACAAGTTCTCTCAAACTACAGCACATAGTGTGTGTACATGTATATATATATACTGGATTGCTGTGGGGGCCACTTCACACAGCACTGGGTACAGCATAGAGGTGCACTTCACCTTGCCGATGATTTTCTCGTAGACTTGTCTTACAGTGACTGTGGGAGGAGGCTTGCTAAACCCGTACAGCTTCAAGATGGCCAACAAGTTAGCCGCCACACTCGCACACTGGATGGGAACAACAACAACAGAAAACAACAACAAAACATTAACAAAACACTACAACAAAACATTAACAACAACAAAATATTAACAAAACACTAACAAAACATTAACAACCAGCAACTTTAACAACAAAACATTAACAACAACAAAACAGTAACAACCAAAACATTAACAACCAGCAACTTTAACAACAAAACATTAACAACAACAAAACAGTAACAACAACCAAAACACTAACAACAAAACATTAACAAAACATTAACAAAACTAACAACAAAACAAGCAAAACATCATTAACGCAAAACATTAACAACAAAACATTAACAACAAAACTAACAAAACTAACAACAAAATATTAACAAAACATTAACAAAACATTTAACAACAAAAAATTAACAACAACAACAAACAAAACATTAACAAAACACCAAACATTAACAACAAAACATTAACAAAACAAAACATTAACAAAACATTAACAAAACATTTAATAACAAAATATTAACAAACATTAACAACATTAACAAAACATTTAACTTTAACAACATTAACTTTAACAACAAAACCTTTAACAACAAAACATTAACAAAACATCAAAACATTAACAAAACATTAACAAAACATTTAACAAAACAAAACACTAACAACAAAACATTAACAAAAAATTAACAACAAAAACCTTAAAAAACACTAACAAAACATTAACTTAACTAACAAAACATTACATTAACAACAAAACTAACAAAACTAACAAAACATTAACAAAACATTTAACAACAAAACATTAACAAACAAAATGTTAACAACAAAACTAACAACAAAACATTAAAAACATTAACAAACACCAACAAAAATTAAAAAAACATTAGCAAAACATTAATAAATTAACATTAACCATTAACAACAAATTAACAAAACATTTAACAAACTAACAACAAAACAAAACATTAACAAAAAAACATTATAACAACATTAACTTTAACCACAAAACATTAACAAAACATTAACTTTAACAACAAAACTTTAACAACAAAACTTAACAAAACATTAACAAAACATTAATAACAAAACATTAACAAAACATTTACTTTAACAACAAAACATTTTAACAACAAAACATTAACAAAACACAAAACATTAACAAAACACAAAACACTAACAACAAAACATTAACAAAGCATTAAGAACAAAACATTGACAACAACAAAATATTAACGAATTAACAACAACAAAATATTAACAAACATTGCCAATAACAAAACATTAACATCAAAACTTTAACAGCAAAAAATATTAACAACAACAAGGTATAAGGAATCAAACCAACCAATCAAACCAACCAAGAACCGATTCAAATAATATACCAAGCAAGACCATTCAAAGTACCTGCAGCCAAGGTCTGGCTGGACACATGCATCCTCTAATAGCTGACACATGCATCCTCTAATAGAGTCTGACACATGCATCCTCTAATAGTCTGACACATGCACCCCCTAATAGAGTCTGACACATGCACCCCCTAATAGAGTCTGACACATGCACCCTCTAATAGAGTCTGACACATGCATCCTCTAATAGTCTGACACATGCATCCTCTAATAGTCTGACACATGCATCCTCTAATAGAGTCCAACACATGCATCCCCTAATAGAGAGTCTGACACATACATCCTTTAATAGATAGTCTGACACATGCGTCCTCTAATAGAGTCTGACACATGCGTCCTCTAATAGTCTGACACATGCGTCCTCTAATAGTCTGACACATGCATCCTCTAATAGTCTGACACATGCATCCCCTAATAGAGAGTCTGACACATACATCCTTTAATAGATAGTCTGACACATGCGTCCTCTAATAGAGTCTGACACATGCGTCCTCTAATAGTCTGACACATGCGTCCTCTAATAGTCTGACACATGCGTCCTCTAATAGTCTGACACATGCGTCCTCTAATAGTCTGACACATGCATCCTCTAATAGTCTGACACATGCATCCCCTAATAGTCTGACACATGCATCCTCTAATAGAGTCTGACACATGCACCCTCTAATAGTCTGACACATGCATCCTCTAATAAAGAGTCTGACACATGCACCCTCTAATAGTCTGACACATGCATCCTCTAATAAAGAGTCTGACACATGCATCCTCTAATAGAGTCCAACACATGCATCCCCTAATAGAGAGTCTGACACATACATCCTTTAATAGATAGTCTGACACATGCGTCCTCTAATAGAGTCTGACACATGCATCCCCCTAATAGAGTCTGACACATGCATCCCCCTAATAGAGTCTGACACATGCGTCCTCTAGAGAGTCTGGAGACTTGCATCCTCTAATATAGAGTCTGACATATGCATCCTCTAACAGAGAGTCTGAACACTTACCGTGGAAATTTGTTTCAAGCTCTAGCTACACTCTCCTGAAATCCAGTTAGGATTAGAAGAAGATGGCATTAATCTGTGGCCAACAGTGGATGAGAGAGCACACCATGTGTTGGTACTGCTCCTCTCTGATAGTGATTTGGAAGCACAGCTAGTTGAATTCAAAGAACTTGAAAGTGATAACCAAACTCAAGAGGACAGGAATAGTGCAACAGAGTTAGGAAGGAATAGTGAAGAGGCAACAGAGTTGAAAGCTTACTACATGAACCATCTGAGCTCTCAGTCTTTTAGTACAAACACACCTCGCTTTCTCTGCACCCAGAAATCAGGAATCACAATGTCTTATAGCCAAGCACTGTGTAGCAATAGCTATAGCTGTAGTAGTTCATCTAGCACTAGTACTAGTGTAGCAATAGCTATAGCTGTAGTAGTTCATCTAGCACTAGTACTAGTGTAGCAATAGCTATAGCTGTAGTAGTTCATCTAGCACTAGTACTAGTAGCAATAGCTATAGCTGTAGTAGTTCATCTAGCACTAGTACTAGTAGCAATAGCTATAGCTGTAGTAGTTCATCTAGCACTAGTACTAGTGTAGCAATAGTTATAGCTGCAGTAGTTCATCTAGCACTAGTACTAGTGTAGCAATAGCTATAGCTGTAAGTAGTTCATCTAGCACTAGTACTAGTGTAGCAATAGCTATAGCTGTAGTAGTTCATCTAGCACTAGTACTAGTGTAGCAATAGCTATAGCTGTAGTAGTTCATCTAGCACTAGTACTAGTGTAGCAATAGCTATAGCTGTAGTAGTTCATCTAGCACTAGTACTAGTATAGCAATAGCTATAGCTGTAATAGTTCATCTAGCACTAGTACTAGTGTAGCAATAGCTATAGCTGTAGTAGTTCATCTAGCACTAGTACTAGTGTAGCAATAGCTATAGCTGTAGTAGTTCATCTAGCACTAGTACTAGTGTAGCAATAGCTATAGCTGTAGTAGTTCATCTAGCACTAGTACTAGTGTAGCACTAGCTATAGCTGTAGTAGTTCATCTAGCACTAGTACTAGTGTAGCAATAGCTATAGCTGTAGTAGTTCATCTAGCACTAGTACTAGTGTAGCAATAGCTATAGCTGTAGTAGTTCATCTAGCACTAGTACTAGTGTAGCAATAGCTATAGCTGTAGTAGTTCATATAGCACTAGTACTAGTGTAGCAATAGCTATAGCTGTAGTAGTTCATCTAGCACTAGTACTAGTGTAGCAATAGCTATAGCTGTAGTAGTTCATCTAGCACTAGTACTAGTGTAGCAATAGCTATAGCTGTAGTAGTTCATCTAGCACTAGTACTAGTGTAGCAATAGCTATAGCTGTAGTAGTTCATCTAGCACTAGTACTAGTGTAGCAATAGCTATAGCTGTAGTAGTTCATCTAGCACTAGTACTAGTGTAGCAATAGCTATAGCTGTAGTAGTTCATCTAGCACTAGTACTAGTGTAGCAATAGCTATAGCTGTAGTAGTTCATCTAGCACTAGTACTAGTGTAGCAATAGCTATAGCTGTAGTAGTTCATCTAGCACTAGTACTAGTGTAGCAATAGCTATAGCTGTAGTAGTTCATCTAGCACTAGTACTAGTGTAGCAATAGCTATAGCTGTAGTAGTTCATCTAGCCACTAGTACTAGTATAGTAATAGCTATAGCTGTAGTAGTTCATCTAGCACTAGTACTAGTATAGCAATAGCTATAGCTGTAATAGTTCATCTAGCACTAGTACTAGTGTAGCAATAGCTATAGCTGTAGTAGTTCATCTAGCACTAGTACTAGTGTAGCAATAGCTATAGCTGTAGTAGTTCATCTAGCACTAGTACTAGTGTAGCAATAGCTATAGCTGTAGTAGTTCATCTAGCACTAGTACTGGTGTAGCAATAGCTATAGCTGTAGTAGTTCATCTAGCACTAGTACTAGTGTAGCAATAGCTATAGCTGTAGTAGTTCATCTAGCACTAGTACTAGTGTAGCAATAGCTATAGCTGTAGTAGTTCATCTAGCACTAGTACTAGTGTAGTAATAGCTATAGCTGTAGTAGTTCATCTAGCACTAGTACTAGTGTAGCAATAGCTATAGCTGTAGTAGTTCATCTAGCACTAGTACTAGTGTAGCAATAGCTATAGCTGTAGTAGTTCATCTAGCACTAGTACTAGTGTAGCAATAGCTATAGCTGTAGTAGTTCATCTAGCACTAGTACTAGTGTAGCAATAGCTATAGTTGTAGTAGTTCATCTAGCACTAGTACTAGTGTAGCAATAGCTATAGCTGTAGTAGTTCATCTAGTACTAGTACTAGTGTAGCAATAGCTATAGCTGTAGTAGTTCATCTAGCACTAGTACTAGTGTAGCAATAGCTATAGCTGCAGTAGTTCATCTAGCCACTAGTGCTATAGCTGTTAGTAGTTCATCTAGCACTAGTACTAGTGTAGCAATAGCTATAGCTGCAGTAGTTCATCTAGCCACTAGTGCTATAGCTGTTAGTAGTTCATCTAGCACTAGTACTAGTATAGCAATAGCTATAGCTGTAGTAGTTCATCTAGCACTAGTACTAGTAGCAATAGCTATAGCTGTAGGAGTTCATCTAGCACTAGTACTAGTGTAGTAGCAATAGCTATAGCTGTAGTAGTTCATCTAGCACTAGTACTAGTGTAGCAATAGCTATAGTAGTTCATCTAGCACTAGTACTAGTGTAGCAATAGCTATAGCTGTAGTAGTTCATCTAGCACTAGTACTAGTGTAGCAATAGCTATAGCTGTAGTAGTTCATCTAGCACTAGTACTAGTGTAGCAATAGCTATAGCTGTAGTTCATCTAGCACTAGTACTAGTGTAGTAATAGCTATAGCTGTAGTTCATCTAGCCACTAGTACTAGTGTAGCAATAGCTATAGCTGTAGTAGTTCATCTAGCACTAGTACTAGTGTAGCAATAGCTATAGCTGTAGTAGTTCATCTAGCACTAGTACTAGTATAGCAATAGCTATAGCTGTAGTAGTTCATCTAGCACTAGTACTAGTGTAGCAATAGCTATAGCTGTAGTAGTTCATCTAGCACTAGTACTAGTAGCAATAGCTATAGCTGTAGTAGTTCATCTAGCACTAGTACTAGTAGCAATAGCTATAGCTGTAGTAGTTCATCTAGCACTAGTACTAGTGTAGCAATAGTTATAGCTGCAGTAGTTCATCTAGCACTAGTACTAGTGTAGCAATAGCTATAGCTGTAAGTAGTTCATCTAGCACTAGTACTAGTGTAGCAATAGCTATAGCTGTAGTAGTTCATCTAGCACTAGTACTAGTGTAGCAATAGCTATAGCTGTAGTAGTTCATCTAGCACTAGTACTAGTGTAGCAATAGCTATAGCTGTAGTAGTTCATCTAGCACTAGTACTAGTATAGCAATAGCTATAGCTGTAATAGTTCATCTAGCACTAGTACTAGTGTAGCAATAGCTATAGCTGTAGTAGTTCATCTAGCACTAGTACTAGTGTAGCAATAGCTATAGCTGTAGTAGTTCATCTAGCACTAGTACTAGTGTAGCAATAGCTATAGCTGTAGTAGTTCATCTAGCACTAGTACTAGTGTAGCACTAGCTATAGCTGTAGTAGTTCATCTAGCACTAGTACTAGTGTAGCAATAGCTATAGCTGTAGTAGTTCATCTAGCACTAGTACTAGTGTAGCAATAGCTATAGCTGTAGTAGTTCATCTAGCACTAGTACTAGTGTAGCAATAGCTATAGCTGTAGTAGTTCATATAGCACTAGTACTAGTGTAGCAATAGCTATAGCTGTAGTAGTTCATCTAGCACTAGTACTAGTGTAGCAATAGCTATAGCTGTAGTAGTTCATCTAGCACTAGTACTAGTGTAGCAATAGCTATAGCTGTAGTAGTTCATCTAGCACTAGTACTAGTGTAGCAATAGCTATAGCTGTAGTAGTTCATCTAGCACTAGTACTAGTGTAGCAATAGCTATAGCTGTAGTAGTTCATCTAGCACTAGTACTAGTGTAGCAATAGCTATAGCTGTAGTAGTTCATCTAGCACTAGTACTAGTGTAGCAATAGCTATAGCTGTAGTAGTTCATCTAGCACTAGTACTAGTGTAGCAATAGCTATAGCTGTAGTAGTTCATCTAGCACTAGTACTAGTGTAGCAATAGCTATAGCTGTAGTAGTTCATCTAGCACTAGTACTAGTGTAGCAATAGCTATAGCTGTAGTAGTTCATCTAGCCACTAGTACTAGTATAGTAATAGCTATAGCTGTAGTAGTTCATCTAGCACTAGTACTAGTATAGCAATAGCTATAGCTGTAATAGTTCATCTAGCACTAGTACTAGTGTAGCAATAGCTATAGCTGTAGTAGTTCATCTAGCACTAGTACTAGTGTAGCAATAGCTATAGCTGTAGTAGTTCATCTAGCACTAGTACTAGTGTAGCAATAGCTATAGCTGTAGTAGTTCATCTAGCACTAGTACTGGTGTAGCAATAGCTATAGCTGTAGTAGTTCATCTAGCACTAGTACTAGTGTAGCAATAGCTATAGCTGTAGTAGTTCATCTAGCACTAGTACTAGTGTAGCAATAGCTATAGCTGTAGTAGTTCATCTAGCACTAGTACTAGTGTAGTAATAGCTATAGCTGTAGTAGTTCATCTAGCACTAGTACTAGTGTAGCAATAGCTATAGCTGTAGTAGTTCATCTAGCACTAGTACTAGTGTAGCAATAGCTATAGCTGTAGTAGTTCATCTAGCACTAGTACTAGTGTAGCAATAGCTATAGCTGTAGTAGTTCATCTAGCACTAGTACTAGTGTAGCAATAGCTATAGTTGTAGTAGTTCATCTAGCACTAGTACTAGTGTAGCAATAGCTATAGCTGTAGTAGTTCATCTAGTACTAGTACTAGTGTAGCAATAGCTATAGCTGTAGTAGTTCATCTAGCACTAGTACTAGTGTAGCAATAGCTATAGCTGCAGTAGTTCATCTAGCCACTAGTGCTATAGCTGTTAGTAGTTCATCTAGCACTAGTACTAGTGTAGCAATAGCTATAGCTGCAGTAGTTCATCTAGCCACTAGTGCTATAGCTGTTAGTAGTTCATCTAGCACTAGTACTAGTATAGCAATAGCTATAGCTGTAGTAGTTCATCTAGCACTAGTACTAGTAGCAATAGCTATAGCTGTAGGAGTTCATCTAGCACTAGTACTAGTGTAGTAGCAATAGCTATAGCTGTAGTAGTTCATCTAGCACTAGTACTAGTGTAGCAATAGCTATAGTAGTTCATCTAGCACTAGTACTAGTGTAGCAATAGCTATAGCTGTAGTAGTTCATCTAGCACTAGTACTAGTGTAGCAATAGCTATAGCTGTAGTAGTTCATCTAGCACTAGTACTAGTGTAGCAATAGCTATAGCTGTAGTTCATCTAGCACTAGTACTAGTGTAGTAATAGCTATAGCTGTAGTTCATCTAGCCACTAGTACTAGTGTAGCAATAGCTATAGCTGTAGTAGTTCATCTAGCACTAGTACTAGTGTAGCAATAGCTATAGCTGTAGTAGTTCATCTAGCACTAGTACTAGTATAGCAATAGCTATAGCTGTAGTAGTTCATCTAGCACTAGTACTAGTGTAGCAATAGCTATAGCTGTAGTAGTTCATCTAGCACTAGTACTAGTGTAGCAATAGCTATAGCTGTAGTAGTTCATCTAGCACTAGTACTAGTATAGCAATAGCTATAGCTGTAGTAGTTCATCTAGCACTAGTACTAGTGTAGCAATAGCTATAGCTGTAGTAGTTCATCTAGCACTAGTACTAGTATAGCAATAGCTATAGCTGTAGTAGTTCATCTAGCACTAGTACTAGTATAGCAATAGCTATAGCTGTAGTAGTTCATCTAGCACTAGTACTACTAGTGTAGCAATAGCTATAGCTGTAGTAGTTCATCTAGCACTAGTACTAGTGTAGCACTAGCTATAGCTGTAGTAATTCATCTAGCACTAGTACTAGTGTAGCAATAGCTATAGCTGTAGTAGTTCATCTAGCACTAGTACTAGTGTAGCAATAGCTATAGCTGTAGTAGTTCATCTAGCACTAGTACTAGTGTAGCAATAGTTATAGCTGTAGTAGTTCATCTAGCACTAGTACTAGTGTAGCAATAGCTATAGCTGTAGTAGTTCATACTAGTGTAGCTATAGCCGTTGGAGAACCAGCAAAGGAATCCATCCAAGAGCACCTCCTTTATCAAAGGCAAAGGAATCTGAGCATCTTCAGCTAGGCAGAGGGTTTGTGCAGCCTCTTCAGTAGAAGAGCTTCCAGAAAAACAATCATGTCATGGTCACTGCACACACCCACCTCTTGGTCACATTACACACCCACTGCTTGGTCACTGTACACACTCACATCTTGGTCACACCCACCTCTTGGTCGCTGGTGTCCATAGCCTGCTCCTGACTCTGTCTTAGCAACACAAGTCTGCATGCAATCAGCTCTGACTGAAGGTAGTCCAGTACAAGAAGTCTCTTTTTGTAGGATGAGAGAAGACGGACGTCCACGGTCAGATCAGCATGGGGACACTTGAGCTCAACTAGAAAGCCTCTTAGTTCAAGCTGGAAGGCTTCATCATCTTCTGCGCTTCCTTGGTGTAGAGAAACTGTTTCTTGTAAGGATAAAGATGTCTTTAGCTCCTCACACAGGCTGTGTAGTAGTTGAGTGTATTTCTCGGAGTTCAATCCTTGCTTCACTGCATCACGGAAGACACCTTCCTCTAACAGTGGACCTTTGTAACTACAGAAAGTAGAGAAATTAAGGAGGAAGGATAGTGGAGGCAAGTGGAAAGGGAAGTAGCCTAGCATAGCCAAACATTTTGCCTTCCTGTTTTTAGGTGGTGAGGGTATCAGCATAGCCCTTCATGCTGACAGGCACAAATGTTTGAAGTTGCCTGCTGAATAGTCATTACCGAAAGTGCAAAACAAAACGCTGTCCATTTTTATGGTGTTTGGTGTTGTTAGCGGTGAAGTGTCAGATACCAGCTGCAGCTGCTGTGTGTTAGAAATTTTCAATCTTCTCCCCCCCCCCCCCCCCTAATTAAAAGATCGAACTAGGCCAGTCCAGAGCGCATATATTTGAGGATGGAGAGAAAGAATAACCTTCACAATTTCTGGCTCACCCTAGAGTCTCTAGAGAGTCAAAAACTCCATCCAACAGGACCTCATGCGCTTCAGTCTCGGCCATCTAAACCACACCCCTTACCGTTGATGCCGTTTGACCCAAGCCACTCCCTCCTTATTTCACCTTTAACCTGCTTATGTTGACGATTTTCTGGGAGATGAGAATCTGAGGTCAACAGCAGGTGAAGCAAGTTTCGTCATCCCATGGCCCAGCAAGCAGTGCGAGCTACAGTAAGGGCTGTCAAAGGGAGCAGGGTATTTATCCCCATGAAAGTAGCAGTAACTATGGTAAGAGAGGCCTATTAGCCACTAATGGGGAGGTTAGTGTGATAGCTTTATTTTATTTGTTTCTTAGACCCCTGCAGCTGTAGATAAAGTGAAGAGCCTGACGCAGGATAACTCTGATTCTGTGAGTCCTTTATGCTGACCTGGTTTATCTGAACAACCAGACCAGAACATTATTTTTCATCGCTCTTTTTCAGGTGTTGTGTGTGCATGTGTGTGTGTGTGTGTGCATGTGTGAGTGTGTGTGTGTGCATGAGTGTGTGTGTGTGTGCATGAGTGTGTGTGTGTGTGTGCATGAGTGTGTGTGTGTGCATGAGTGTGTGTGTTAAATGTCTAGTGTGTATGCAGCAGGTTGCTAAACAGGACATTTGTAATGATCAAAATGGTGCTCAACACCAAGCAGCTGCTTAACAAGGCTCACGTGCAGATCCAAATCAGTTTCTTATAGGTATGGTGATGAGTGTATGAATGTGCCAAGCCAGCTGGAGAGGCCAGTTGGGTTTGAGGAACTGTTTATTTAGACAGAGCGTGGAGCCTGTCCTGTGGACAACCTCTCTAACAATCAGGAGTGGAAGAAATGCACCTGCACAATCGCGTTGCTTAACAAATACTGGCTAGGACCAGCAGTAAAGTTGGTGCATAATATCAACACCTGTTTGTGAAGACGTGCACCTTGCACAGGGTTTCATTTAGGGGGGGGGGGGGGGGGGGGGGGGCAGCCTCCCCTTGGAACCTTTTTGCCCCCCCCCCCCCCCTTGGAAATTGTATTATTAAAATTCATTAGAAACTTTGTCACATCTTTAACCATCATGCCCCCCCCCAAATCCAGATTCCTCCAGTTGCCCCCCCTTGGACAATTTTCTAAATGAAATCCTGCCTTGTGATGTGTGATGTGTGCAGGTTGGTCTGCGAGTGGGCGTAAGGACGAGAGGTTGCAATGGCCTCTCTTACGTGTTGGAGTATGCCAGAGAGAAAGGAAAGTTTGATGAAGAAGTCAACCAAGATGGTAGGCCTGCATGCAGTGGCAGCTATGCTTGATTAGTCCCCTACAAGATGGTAGGCCTGCATGCAGTGGTTCATGTACAGCAATGCTTGATTAGTCCCCTACAAGATGGTAGGCCTGCATGCAGTGGCTCATGTGCAGCTATGCTTGATTAGTCCCCTACAAGATGGTGGGCCTGCATGCACTGGTTCATGTGCAGCTATGCTTGATTAGTCCCCTACAAGATGGTGGGCCTGCATGCAGTGGCAGCTATGCTTGATTAGTCCCCTACAAGATGGTGGGCCTGCATGCAGTGGCAGCTATGCTTGATTAGTCCCCTACAAGATGGTGGGCCTGGTTCATGTGTAGCAATGCTTGATTAGTCCCCTACAAGATGGTGGGCCTGCATGCAGTGGCAGCTATGCTTGATTAGTCCCCTACAAGATGGTAGGCCTGCATGCAGTGGCAGCTATGCTTGATTAGTCCCCTACAAGATGGTGGGCCTGCATGCAGTGGTTCATGTGCACCTATGCTTGATTAGTCCCCCACAAGATGGTAGGCCTGCATGCAGTGGCAGCTATGCTTGATTAGTCCCCTACAAGATGGTGGGCCTGCATGCAGTGGCAGCTATGCTTGATTAGTCCCCTACAAGATGGTGGGCCTGCATGCAGTGGCAGCTATGCTTGATTAGTCCCCTACAAGATGGTAGGCCTGCATGCAGTGGCAGCTATGCTTGATTAGTCCCCTACAAGATGGTAGGCCTGCATGCAGTGGCAGCTATGCTTGATTAGTCCCCTACAAGATGGTGGGCCTGCATGCAGTAGTTCATGTGTAGCTATGCTTGATTAGTCCCCTACAAGATGGTGGGCCTGCATGCAGTGGCAGCTATGCTTGATTAGTCCCCTACAAGATGGTGGGCCTGCATGCAGTGGCTCATGTGCAGCTATGCTTGATTAGTCCCCTACAAGATGGTGGGCCTGCATGCATGTGTAGCTATGCTTGATTAGTCCCCCTACAAGATGGTAGGCCTGCATGCAGTGGTTCATGTGCAACTATGCTTGATTAGTCCCCTACAAGATGGTAGGCCTGCATGCAGTGGTTCATGAGCAACTATGCTTGATTAGTCCCCTACAAGATGGCAGGCCTGCATGCAGTGGCAGCTATGCTTGATTAGTCCCCTACAAGATGGTGGGCATGCATGCAGTGGTTCATGTGTAGTTATGCTTGATTAGTCCCCTACAAGATGGTAGGCCTGCATGCAGTGGCAGCTATGCTTGATTAGTCCCCTACAAGATGGTAGGCCTGCATGCAGTGGCAGCTATGCTTGATTAGTCCCCTACAAGATGGTAGGCCTGCATGCAGTGGTTCATGTACAGCTATGCTTGATTAGTCCCCTACAAGATGGTGGGCCTGCATGCAGTGGCAGCTATGCTTGATTAGTCCCCTACAAGATGGTGGGCCTGCATGCAGTGGTTCATGTACAGCTATGCTTGATTAGTCCCCTACAAGATGGTGGGCCTGCATGCAGTGGCAGCTATGCTTGATTAGTCCCCTACAAGATGGTGGGCCTGCATGCAGTGGTTCATGTACAGCTATGCTTGATTAGTCCCCTACAAGATGGTGGGCCTGCATGCAGTGGTTCATGTACAGCTATGCTTGATCAGTCCCCTACAAGATGGTAGGCCTGCATGCAGTGGTTCATGAGCAACTATGCTTGATTAGTCCCCTACAAGATGGTGGGCATGCATGCAGTGGTTCATGTGTAGTTATGCTTGATTAGTCCCCTACAAGATGGTAGGCCTGCATGCAGTGGCAGCTATGCTTGATTAGTCCCCTACAAGATGGTAGGCCTGCATGCAGTGGCAGCTATGCTTGATTAGTCCCCTACAAGATGGTAGGCCTGCATGCAGTGGTTCATGTACAGCTATGCTTGATTAGTCCCCTACAAGATGGTGGGCCTGCATGCAGTGGCAGCTATGCTTGATTAGTCCCCTACAAGATGGTGGGCCTGCATGCAGTGGTTCATGTACAGCTATGCTTGATTAGTCCCCTACAAGATGGTGGGCCTGCATGCAGTGGTTCATGTACAGCTATGCTTGATTAGTCTCCTACAAGATGGTGGGCCTGCATGCAGTGGCTCATGAGCAGCTATGCTTGATTAGTCCCCTACAAGATGGTGGGCCTGCATGCAGTGGCAGCTATGCTTGATTAGTCCCCTACAAGATGGTGGGCCTGCATGCAGTGGTGCTATGCTTGATTAGTCCCCTACAAGATGGTAGGCCTGCATGCAGTGGCAGCTATGCTTGATTAGTCCCCTACAAGATGGTGGGCCTGCATGCAGTGGCAGCTATGCTTGATTAGTCCCCTACAAGATGGTAGGCCTGCATGCAGTGGCAGCTATGCTTGATTAGTCCCCTACAAGATGGATGCATTGGTTCATGTGCAGCTATGCTTGATTAGTCCCCTACAAGATGGTGGGCCTGCATGCAGTGGCAGCTATGCTTGATTAGTCCCCTACAAGATGGTGGGCCTGCATGCAGTGGCAGCTATGCTTGATTAGTCCCCTACAAGATGGTAGGCCTGCATGCAGTGGTTCATGTATAGCTATGCTTGATTAGTCCCCTACAAGATGGTGGGCCTGCATGCAGTGGTTCTCATGTGCAGCTATGCTTGATTAGTCCCCTACAAGATGGTAGGCCTGCATGCAGTGGCAGCTATGCTTGATTAGTCCCCTACAAGATGGTAGGCCTGCATGCAGTGGCTCATGTGTAGCTATGCTTGATTAGTCCCCTACAAGATGGTGGGCCTGCATGCAGTGGCTCATGTGTAGCTATGCTTGATTAGTCCCCTACAAGATGGTAGGCCTGCATGCAGTGGCAGCTATGCTTGATTAGTCCCCTACAAGATGGTAGGCCTGCATGCAGTGGCAGCTATGCTTGATTAGTCCCCTACAAGATGGTGGGCCTGCATGCAGTGGTTCATGTGCAACTATGCTTGATTAGTCCCCTACAAGATGGTAGGCCTGCATGCAGTGGCAGCTATGCTTGATTAGTCCCCTACAAGATGGTGGGCCTGCATGCAGTAGTTCATGTGTAGCTATGCTTGATTAGTCCCCTACAAGATGGTGGGCCTGCATGCAGTGGCAGCTATGCTTGATTAGTCCCCTACAAGATGGTGGGCCTGCATGCAGTGGCTCATGTGCAGCTATGCTTGATTAGTCCCCTACAAGATGGTGGGCCTGCATGCAGTGGTAGCTATGCTTGATTAGTCCCCTACAAGATGGTAGGCCTGCATGCAGTGGTTCATGAGCAACTATGCTTGATTAGTCCCCTACAAGATGGCAGGCCTGCATGCAGTGGCAGCTATGCTTGATTAGTCCCCTACAAGATGGTGGGCATGCATGCAGTGGTTCATGTGTAGTTATGCTTGATTAGTCCCCTACAAGATGGTAGGCCTGCATGCAGTGGCAGCTATGCTTGATTAGTCCCCTACAAGATGGTAGGCCTGCATGCAGTGGCAGCTATGCTTGATTAGTCCCCTACAAGATGGTAGGCCTGCATGCAGTGGTTCATGTACAGCTATGCTTGATTAGTCCCCTACAAGATGGTGGGCCTGCATGCAGTGGCAGCTATGCTTGATTAGTCCCCTACAAGATGGTGGGCCTGCATGCAGTGGTTCATGTACAGCTATGCTTGATTAGTCCCCTACAAGATGGTGGGCCTGCATGCAGTGGTTCATGTACAGCTATGCTTGATTAGTCCCCTACAAGATGGTAGGCCTGCATGCAGTGGTTCATGAGCAACTATGCTTGATTAGTCCCCTACAAGATGGTGGGCATGCATGCAGTGGTTCATGTGTAGTTATGCTTGATTAGTCCCCTACAAGATGGTAGGCCTGCATGCAGTGGCAGCTATGCTTGATTAGTCCCCTACAAGATGGTAGGCCTGCATGCAGTGGCAGCTATGCTTGATTAGTCCCCTACAAGATGGTAGGCCTGCATGCAGTGGTTCATGTACAGCTATGCTTGATTAGTCCCCTACAAGATGGTGGGCCTGCATGCAGTGGCAGCTATGCTTGATTAGTCCCCTACAAGATGGTGGGCCTGCATGCAGTGGTTCATGTACAGCTATGCTTGATTAGTCCCCTACAAGATGGTGGGCCTGCATGCAGTGGTTCATGTACAGCTATGCTTGATTAGTCCCCTACAAGATGGTAGGCCTGCATGCAGTAGTTCATGTGTAGCTATGCTTGATTAGTCCCCTACAAGATGGTGGGCCTGCATGCAGTGGCAGCTATGCTTGATTAGTCCCCTACAAGATGGTAGGCCTGCATGCAGTGGTTCATGTGCACCTATGCTTGATTAGTCCCCTACAAGATGGTGGGCCTGCATGCAGTGGCAGCTATGCTTGATTAGTCCCCTACAAGATGGTAGGCCTGCATGCAGTGGCAGCTATGCTTGATTAGTCCCCTACAAGATGGTGGGCCTGCATGCAGTGGCAGCTATGCTTGATTAGTCCCCTACAAGATGGTGGGCCTGCATGCAGTGGTTCATGTACAGCTATGCTTGATTAGTCTCCTACAAGATGGTGGGCCTGCATGCAGTGGCTCATGAGCAGCTATGCTTGATTAGTCCCCTACAAGATGGTGGGCCTGCATGCAGTGGCAGCTATGCTTGATTAGTCCCCTACAAGATGGTGGGCCTGCATGCAGTGGCAGCTATGCTTGATTAGTCCCCTACAAGATGGTGGGCCTGCATGCAGTGGTTCATGTACAGCTATGCTTGATTAGTCCCCTACAAGATGGTGGGCCTGCATGCAGTGGCTCATGAGCAGCTATGCTTGATTAGTCCCCTACAAGATGGTGGGCCTGCATGCAGTGGCAGCTATGCTTGATTAGTCCCCTACAAGATGGTGGGCCTGCATGCAGTGGTGCTATGCTTGATTAGTCCCCTACAAGATGGTAGGCCTGCATGCAGTGGCAGCTATGCTTGATTAGTCCCCTACAAGATGGTAGGCCTGCATGCAGTGGCAGCTATGCTTGATTAGTCCCCTACAAGATGGTGGGCCTGCATGCAGTGGTTCATGTGCAACTATGCTTGATTAGTCCCCTACAAGATGGTAGGCCTGCATGCAGTGGCAGCTATGCTTGATTAGTCCCCTACAAGATGGTAGGCCTGCATGCAGTGGCAGCTATGCTTGATTAGTCCCCTACAAGATGGTGGGCCTGCATGCAGTGGTTCATGTGCAACTATGCTTGATTAGTCCCCTACAAGATGGTAGGCCTGCATGCAGTGGCAGCTATGCTTGATTAGTCCCCTACAAGATGGTGGGCCTGCATGCAGTGGTGTCGACCCAATGAGGTTGGTTGGGTTGGCTTCAGTGCCTATGCTAGCATTATAACTCTGCATCTGCTTTTGACAATACTAATAAGTGGTGTAGTAATTGATTTACTTATGTATAGCTTATGCTTGTTTTAAACGGTAAAGGTTGTGTGGTATAAAATGGTGGACCGTCTTGTTGATGTTCTATTTTTATACTAGGCAAGCAAATGGACTCCATTGTCTTCTATAAGTACATATGATATCAGCAGATGTAGCTAGCTCTCTACAGCATATGGTGTTATTCACTTGAATAGTTGATAGTCTTTCTATTAGTATGTTCGCCTATTCATGCGTGCATAAAATTTCAGATGTATTAAAAATGTGGGCTGTGGTTGTTATGGACAGGAGCTAGAGTATACTGATGTACTAGGGCAGTGGTTGTTATGGACCTCTGTCTATAGGAGCTAGGGCTGTGGTTGTTATGGACCTCTGTCTATAGGAGCTAGGGCTGTAGTTGTTATGGACCTGTCTAGATAATGATTACTAGGGCTGTGGTTGTTATGTACCTCTGTCTAGGGCTGTGGTTGTTATGGACCTCTGTCTATAGGAGCTAGGGCTGTGGTTGTTATGGACCTCTGTCTATTGGAGCTAGGGCTGTGGTTGTTATGGACCTCTGTCTATAGGAGACAGGGCAGTGGTTGTTATGGACCTCTGTCTATAGGAACTAGGGCTGTGGTTACTAGGGCTGTGGTTGTTAAGGACCTGTCGACAAGAGCTAGATATTACATATTGTACTGCACAACACCTGCATATATATATATGCAACATGCTACTAGTATTACATACTGGACTGTACAACACCTACATATATATATATATGCAACATGCTACTAGTATTACATACTGTACTGCACAACACCTGCATATATATATATGCAACATGCTACTAGTATTACATACTGGACTGTACAACATACTGATTACTAGGGCTGTGGTTGTTATGGACCTCTGTCTATAGGAACCAGGGCTGTGGTTGTTAAGAACCTCGGTCTATAGGAACTAGGGCTGTGGTTACTAGGGCTGTGGTTGTTAAGGACTTGGCTACTGTGGTTGTTATGGACCTCTATCTACAGGAGCTAGAGTATACTGATGTACTAGGGCTGTGGTTGGACCTCTATCTACAGGAGCTAGAGTATACTGATGCACTAGGACTGTAGTTGTTATGGACCTCTATCTACAGGAGCTAGAGTATACACTAGGGCTGTGGTTGTTATGGACCTCTGTCTACAGGACCTAGAGTATACTGATGTATTAGGGCTGTGGTTGTTATGAATCTCTGTCTGCAGGGGCTAGACTCTTTATTGATGCCAAGGCACAGCTGACCATACTTGGAACTGAGATGGACTACGTGGAGACAAAATTGACCAACGAGTTTATCTTCAACAACCCCAATGTCAAGGGAACATGTGGTTGTGGCGAGAGTTTCACGGTATAACATTACAGCTGCTGACCCTTTACCTTATTCTCCAACTATCTTCATATTATTATTTCCCCTCTGCTGCCCGTAATAAAGGCTGTGTTGCACTGTGCTATGTGTTATGTGTTACACTGTGCTATGTGTTGCACTGTGCTATGTGTTACACTGTGCTATGTGTTGCACTGTGCTATTATTCTGGAGCAGAGATAATATTGTATCAGTTCAGTCATAACTTAGTTCCACTTGGAACAGCCTCATTTTGCACAGTCTACGCAATGTAATATGTATCAACACACAAATATATGATACTCGAAGAGATAGGCTTGACACTGTTGGAGGGGACATTGGTACTGACTGTATTGGCATTAGGGGGGTATTGGTACTGGTGGGGAGGGTATTGGCACTAGAGGGGGAGGGGCCGGGGGATTACACTGGTTTAATTATAATTTTAGTGAAGCAAAGTTACAATGAGAAATTGTTCTTCTGACTACATATATAAAACAACTACAGAGGTGTCTGTGCAAATACAATACATGTATATATGTGTGTATTGCTCTACATGAACATACATAGCAAGGCTGCCTGCACCAGCTGCAAGTGACTGTTGCCAAAATTCTATGCAGTGTATAAATATACTCGAGACATAAGTTAGTGTGAAAGTCACACTAAGGTTTGCGAGGTGTCCATTTGTCTCCTGCAGGAAAAATAAACAAACAAATATAATGAAGAAACACGTAATATCTCTAGGGAACAACAGTGTGGCGGGCTCTATTCACTGTGGCAATGACACTAGTTACCCCAGGGCAATGCTGCTCTAGTTACCATGGCAATGCTCTAGTTACCATGGCAATGCTGCTCTAGTTACCATGGCAATGTTGCTTTAATTACCATGGCAATGCTCTAGTTACCATGGCAATGCTGCTCTGGTTACCATGGCAATGCTGCTCTAGTTACCATGGCAAAGATGCTCTAATCATGATGTCATGGCAATGGTGTTCTGGTTTACCATTGCTCTTTTTATGACAATGATGCTCTAATCACCATGGCAATGGTGCTCCCATAAACTCTGCTTAGCGCACACCAAGCTGTTAATTGCTCCTTTATTATTGCTACTTTGCTAGGCATCTATCTGCATGGTGCAAGTGTTAGGTATCTGCATGGTGCAAGTGTTAGGTATCTGCATGGAGTGTTAGGTACAGCATGGTGCAAGTGTTAGGTATCTGCATGGTGCAAGTGTTAGGTATCTGCATGGTGCAAGTGTTAGGTATCTGCATGGTGCAAGTGTTAGGCATCTGCATGGTGCGAGTGTTAGGTATCTGCATGGTGCAAGTGTTGGGTATCTGCATGGTGCAAGTGTTAGGTATCCAAGTGTTAGGTATCTGCATGGTGCAAGTGTTAGGTATCTGCATGGTGCAAGTGTTAGGTATCTGCATGGTGCAAGTGTTAGGTATCTGCATGGTGCAAGTGTTGGGTATCTGCATGGTGCAAGTGTTAGGTATCTGCATGGTGCAAGTGTTAGGTATCTGCATGGTGCAAGTGTTAGGTATCTGCATGGTGCAAGTGTTAGGTATCTGCATGGTGCAAGTGTTAGGTATCTGCATGGTGCAAGTGTTAGGTATCTGCATGGTGCAAGTGTTAGGTATCTGCATGGTGCAAGTGTTGGGTATCTGCATGGTGCAAGTGTTAGGTATCCAAGTGTTAGGTATCTGCATGGTGCGAGTGTTAGGTATCTGCATGGTGCAAGTGTTAGGTATCTGCATGGTGCAAGTGTTAGGTATCTGCATGGTGCAAGTGTTAGGTATCTGCATGGTGCAAGTGTTAGGTATCTGCATGGTGCAAGTGTTAGATATCTGCATGGTGCAAGTGTTGGGTATCTGCATGGTGCAAGTGTTAGGTATCTGCATGGAGTGTTAGGTATCTGCATGGTGCAAGTGTTAGGTATCTGCATGGTGCAAGTGTTAGGTATCTGCATGGTGCAAGTGTTAGGTATCTGCATGGTGCAAGTGTTAGGTATCTGCATGGTGCAAGTGTTAGGCACACACCAGGAACACATAAGAAGCTACTGCTGGTGCACACACCAGGAACACAGATAAGAAGCTACTGCTAGTGCACACACCAGGAACACAGATAAGAAGCTACTGAGTGCACACACACCAGGAACACAGATAAGAAGCTACTGCTAGTGCACACACACCAGGAACACAGATAAGAAGCTACTGCTAGTGCACACACACCAGGAACACAGATAAGAAGCTACTGCTAGTGCACACACACCAGGAACACAGATAAGAAGCTACTGCTGGTGAACACACACCAGGAACACAGATAAGAAGCTACTGCTAGTGCACACACACCAGGAACACAGATAAGAAGCTACTGAGTGCACACACACCAGGAACACAGATAAGAAGCTACTGCTGGTGCACACACCAGGAACACAGATAAGAAGCTACTGCTAGTGCACACACACCAGGAACACAGATAAGAAGCTACTGCTAGTGCACACACACCAGGAACACAGATAAGAAGCTACTGCTAGTGCACACACACCAGGAACACAGATAAGAAGCTACTGCTGGTGCACACACACCAGGAACACAGATAAGAAGCTACTGCTAGTGCACACACACCAGGAACACAGATAAGAAGCTACTGCTAGTGCACACACACCAGGAACACAGATAAGAAGCTACTGCTAGTGCACACACCAGGAACACAGATAAGAAGCTACTGCTAGTGCACACACACCAGGAACACAGATAAGAAGCTACTGCTAGTGCACACACACCAGGAACACAGATAAGAAGCTACTGCTAGTGCACACACACCAGGAACACAGATAAGAAGCTACTGCTAGTGCACACACACCAGGAACACAGATAAGAAGCTACTGCTGGTGCACACACACCAGGAACACATATAAGAAGCTACTGCTAGTGCACACACACCAGGAACACAGATAAGAAGCTACTGCTGGTGCACACACACCAGGAACACAGATAAGAAGCTACTGCTGGTGCACACACACCAGGAACACAGATAAGAAGCTACTGCTAGTGCACACACACCAGGAACACAGATAAGAAGCTACTGCTAGTGCACACACCAGGAACACAGATAAGAAGCTACTGCTAGTGCACACACCAGGAACACAGATAACAAGCTACTGCTAGTGCACACACCAGGAACACAGATAAGAAGCTACTGCTAGTGCACACACACCAGGAACACAGATAAGAAGCTACTGCTAGTGCACACACACCAGGAACACAGATAAGAAGCTACTGCTAGTGCACACACCAGGAACACAGATAAGAAGCTACTGCTAGTGCACACACACCAGGAACACAGATAAGAAGCTACTGCTAGTGCACACACACCAGGAACACAGATAAGAAGCTACTGCTAGTGCACACACACCAGGAACACAGATAAGAAGCTACTGCTAGTGCACACACACCAGGAACACAGATAAGAAGCTACTGCTAGTGTACACACACCAGGAACACAGATAAGAAGCTACTGCTAGTGCACACACCAGGAACACAGATAAGAAGCTACTGCTAGTGTACACACACCAGGAACACAGATAAGAAGCTACTGCTAGTGCACACACCAGGAACACAGATAAGAAGCTACTGCTAGTGCACACACACCAGGAACACAGATAAGAAGCTACTGCTAGTGCACACACCAGGAACACAGATAAGAAGCTACTGCTAGTACACACACACCAGGAACACAGATAAGAAGCTACTGCTAGTGCACACACACCAGGAACACAGATAAGAAGCTACTGCTAGTGCACACACCAGGAACACAGATAAGAAGCTACTGCTGGTGCACACACCAGGAACACAGATAAGAAGCTACTGCTAGTGCACACACACCAGGAACACAGATAAGAAGCTACTGCTAGTGCACACACCAGGAACACAGATAAGAAGCTACTGCTGGTGCACACACCAGGAACACATATAAGAAGCTACTGCTAGTGCACACACACCAGGAACACAGATAAGAAGCTACTGCTAGTGCACACACACCAGGAACACAGATAAGAAGCTACTGCTAGTGCACACACACCAGGAACACAGATAAGAAGCTACTGCTAGTGCACACACACCAGGAACACAGATAAGAAGCTACTGCTAGTGCACACACCAGGAACACAGATAAGAAGCTACTGCTAGTGCACACACACCAGGAACACAGATAAGAAGCTACTGCTAGTGCACACACCAGGAACACAGATAAGAAGCTACTGCTAGTGCACACACACCAGGAACACAGATAAGAAGCTACTGCTGGTGCACACACACCAGGAACACAGATAAGAAGCTACTGCTAGTGCACACACACCAGGAACACAGATAAGAAGCTACTGCTAGTGCACACACACCAGGAACACAGATAAGAAGCTACTGCTAGTGCACACACACCAGGAACACAGATAAGAAGCTACTGCACACACACCAGGAACACAGATAAGAAGCTACTGCTGGTGCACACACACCAGGAACACAGATAAGAAGCTACTGCTAGTGCACACACACCAGGAACACAGATAAGAAGCTACTGCTAGTGCACACACACCAGGAACACAGATAAGAAGCTACTGCTAGTGCACACACACCAGGAACACAGATAAGAAGCTACTGCTAGTGCACACACCAGGAACACAGATAAGAAGCTACTGCTGGTGCACACACACCAGGAACACAGATAAGAAGCTACTGCTAGTGCACACACACCAGGAACACAGATAAGAAGCTACTGCTAGTGCACAGACACCAGGAACACAGATAAGAAGCTACTGCTAGTGCACACACACCAGGAACACAGATAAGAAGCTACTGCTAGTGCACACACACCAGGAACACAGATAAGAAGCTACTGCTAGTACACACACACCAGGAACACAGATAAGAAGCTACTGCTAGTACACACACACCAGGAACACAGATAAGAAGCTACTGCTAGTGCACACACCAGGAACACAGATAAGAAGCTACTGCTAGTGCACACACACCAGGAACACAGATAAGAAGCTACTGCTAGTGCACACACACCAGGAACACAGATAAGAAGCTACTGCTAGTGCACACACACCAGGAACACAGATAAGAAGCTACTGCTGGTGCACACACACCAGGAACACAGATAAGAAGCTACTGCTAGTGCACACACACCAGGAACACAGATAAGAAGCTACTGCTTGTGCACACACACCAGGAACACAGATAAGAAGCTACTGCTAGTGCACACACACCAGGAACACAGATAAGAAGCTACTGCTAGTGCACACACACCAGGAACACAGATAAGAAGCTACTGCTAGTGCACACACACCAGGAACACAGATAAGAAGCTACTGCTGGTGCACACACACCAGGAACACAGATAAGAAGCTACTGCTAGTGCACACACACCAGGAACACAGATAAGAAGCTACTGCTAGTGCACACACCAGGAACACAGATAAGAAGCTACTGCTGGTGCACACACACCAGGAACACAGATAAGAAGCTACTGCTAGTGCACACACACCAGGAACACAGATAAGAAGCTACTGCTAGTGCACACACCAGGAACACAGATAAGAAGCTACTGCTGGTGCACACACACCAGGAACACAGATAAGAAGCTACTGCTAGTGCATGCACACCAGGAACACAGATAAGAAGCTACTGCTAGTGCACACACACCAGGAACACAGATAAGAAGCTACTGCTAGTGCATGCACACCAGGAACACAGATAAGAAGCTACTGCTGGTGCACACACACCAGGAACACAGATAAGAAGCTACTGCTAGTGCACACACCAGGAACACAGATAAGAAGCTACTGCTGGTGCACACACCAGGAACACAGATAAGAAGCTACTGCTGGTGCACACACCAGGAACACAGATAAGAAGCTACATGCCTTGTAAACACATGTGTGCAGTGAGAGAGGGTATGTGCATGACATACCTCACAACTTGCTTTCCAAGAGTTCTTTCTAAATCGTCTTCCCCGTGACTCCGCCTCAGTCCTTCACTGGGATGATCGGCATTAGAGCCTTGGTATATGGGGTTGGAGGTCAGATGTGGGAGTGACAGATGTGGGAGTGGCATTTCCCCTGCCCACTGCAGACATGGTTGTGCACTTGGAACGCTCTTCAGGAGAGGGTGTGTCGCAATAGGTGGGATGGGTCGTACACTTTGAGGGGTACAAGGCTTGAAGGAAGCTGATCCAGGGGAGAAAATTCCACTGTTTGGGTCCCTTGCATGAAAGGGGGGAGCACCAGGAAGTAGGGGCATGGCACTATGTGGCACCATCTCCTCATGGTCACCCTGTACCAGGTTTTCTGGAGCACTGCGTCGCTTCTCAGTTTCCAGCCACACTGGCCTTGGGCCACTTACTGTCGCCATGGTCGCCATGGTTTCAGAATCCATGGCAGCAACCAACTTATGCCTGGATGCCGTGTTAGGCAACTGGGGGGTGGCAGAAGTCCCGGTGGTGTGGCCCCGCCCTTGTGGGAATACTGGGGAGGAGTTTACAGCAGGAGGAGGAGGAGATGACCACCACTCCACCTCGTCAGCAGGTGTGGGTGGAAGGGGGCGCCCACACATGAGGTCAAAGTTTGGGTTCATGGTGGGTGTGGCTGTAGCAGCTGTTTCATATGGGAGTGGTACCAGGTCACAATGGAGAGGAGGAGTTTGTAGCTGCTGCAGGGTTTGCTTGGAGCCAACGGTATTTGTTGAAAGGTTCTGCTTCGGGACACTTTCACCTTGCAGAGTGTGATCGTACTCCTCCTCTTTCCCCCGTAGCCCTTCGAAGCTGTCCAACAGGGAATCTCTCTGCTTGTACCAGTAAGGGTCTTCCATCTTCCGGCCCATTGATCGATCTCCCTTAGCAGTGTACTCCAAATAATCCACGGGGTGAGATTCCTCGACTCTCGGACACTCCTCACCTTCCTCCTCCTCTCTGCATCTCAACTCCTCTCCTCCCCACCAACTCTTCCTCTGGTCCGCCATGTTTTCACGTACCCTCCTCGAGTTCTCCTCGTCTTCCCTAGAGTCCATGTCTTCCATGTCCTTACCATCTAAGTCAGGATCTTCTCCAAGCTCATCCTCATTAATCTGACTTAAGGACCCTGGGAGAAAAATTCCAGGATGGTCGTCACAGTAATTGGCTATTGCAATGGGAAGTTGGGGAAAGGTCTGTGTGGGCTCGTCTTCATCAGATGAGCTTCTATCTTGGTCTAGAATGGTGTCTCCGAGGGGAAGAGGGTCCTCAAACCATGGCTTGTGGGTGTGGTTTTCAGGGACGGTGAACTTGGGAGAAGGTGGGAGTAGCTGCGTAGGAGAGGGTGGGTGTGGTGGGGGTGTGGCCATGTCATGTCCCTCGTCGCTGCCCAGAAGTGCAGAGTTGTAGCACGGCTGATGGGACAAGGAGGCAAGTTGGCGGTCAAACTCGCTAGGTGTGTTCCTGGGTACAGAGGTCAGAGTAGTAGGATGCTGGAAGTGGTCACAGTTAGAGGCCGAGTTCCTGGGCATACTGCTGGGTGCAGAGTTCAATGCGGTGCTATGATGGAAGGAGGGAAGGCTAGGAGGCGGGTGCTTGGGTGGGTGTGTTTGCAGCAACTCCGACCTCATCTGCGTAGGAACCTGCAAGGGGGCAGGATGTCAAACCAACTAAGCCAGTGTGTGTATGTGTGTGTGTGTGTGTATGTATGTGTGTATGTATGTGTATGTACGTATGTGTGTGTGTGTATGTATGGAGGGGGGGGGGGGAGGATAATAATTGTATTCTTGTGTACTTACAGAAGGAAAGGTAACATCAATGGATGCCGGGGGAGTGGTTGGAGACCTAAACTTCTCCACAAGTGCTCTTCTCACCTAATGAGACGCATCCCATTACAAATCATGTGTTAGGCAGGGTTCAGGGTTCATCTGGTCATAATTGAGAATTAAGCAGCCTCACCATTAGGGATCCCTCACTATCCCACACCTCACCATTAGGCACCCCACACTATCCCACACCTCACCATTAGGCACCCCTCACTATCCCACACCTCACCATTAGGCACCCCTCACTATCCCACACCTCACCATTAGGCACCCCTCACTATCCCACACCTCACCATTAGGCACCCCTCACTATCCCACACCTCACCATTAGGCACCCCTCACTATCCCACACCTCACATTAGGCACTCCTCACTATCCCACACCTCACCATTAGGCACCCCTCACTATCCCACACCTCACATTAGGCACTCCTCACTATCCCACACCTCACCATTAGGCACCCCTCACTATCCCACACTTCACATTAGGCACTCCTCACTATCCCACACCTCACCATTAGGCACCCCTCACTATCCCACACGTCACATTAGGCACCCCTCACTATCCCACACCTCACCATTAGGCACTCCTCACTATCCCACACCTCACCATTAGGCACCCCTCACTATCCCACACCTCACCATTAGGCACCTCTCACTATCCCACACCTCACATTAGGCACTCCTCACTATCCCACACCTCACCATTAGGCACTCCTCACTATCCCACACCTCACCATTAGGCACCTCTCACTATCCCACACCTCACATTAGGCACCCTCACTATCCCACACCTCACATTGGGCACACCTCACTATCCCACACCTCACCATTAGGCACCCCTCACTATCCCACACCTCACATTAGGCACCCCTCACTATCCCACACCTCACATTAGGCACCCCTCACTATCCCACACCTCACATTAGGCACTCCTCACTATCCCACACCTCACCATTAGGCACTCCTCACTATCCCACACCTCACCATTAGGCACCCCTCACTATCCCACCCCTCATATTAGGCACCCCTCACTATCCCACACCTCACCATTAGGCACCCCTCACTATCCCACACCTCACATTAGGCACTCCTCACTATCCCACACCTCACATTAGGCACACCTCACTGTCCCCCCGCATCGTTGGGTACACCCCTCACTATCCTAAGGAGTTTCTTTGCACATCACAATTCATTTAGCCACACCCACCAGGATGGTTGTTGGTAGTTACTCCGTCTGGATGGGAGGTGGCTACTCTATCTAGACAAGGATCTGCCATACAGCAGTCTACCTTACAAGAAGATTCCACCCCCCTCCTTAAATTCCCTCCTAACACTAGCTCCCCTCCCGGCTCCCAAACCCCCTTAATTAAAAAAACACCCTCCAAACGTACTTAAGCTCCCAACCCCCTACCCCTCAACTCCTAACCCCCTCAAACACAGCTGCTCTACCCCTCCTCCACTTTACCCTAACCCCCTAATCCCCTCTACTTCCAAACCCATACCCCCCTTCACCCCAACCCCCTAACCCCTTTACTTCCAACCCCCTAACCTTCAACTCCCTCACCCCTGACCCCACCACCTAACCCCGAATGCCCTGTCTGTGTTCCACTCGTGATGGTGCAACAAAGCCAGAAGGAACTCTGTGAAGTGTACACAAGTAAATTATAGACGGCTAGAACACAGCTAATAGAATGAAGCCATATTACCTTCTGATTGAGGCAGTGCACCATGATTAGGTAAAGGGTAGTCAGTGCATGAAGAAAAGCAAACACATGCTCCAGCACACGAAGTACGTAGAGTGCCAGCATGACAAATATCCAGCTCAGCACAAACAGGACCACAGTCCCTATGGAGACACACAATGCGACCCTACAGCAGATATACACACACAGTGAGCTAATAGTCATCCCTACAGCAGATATACACACACAGTGAGCTAATAGTCAGCCCTACAGCAGATATACACACACAGTGAGCTAATAGTCATCCCTACAGCAGATATACACACACAGTGAGCTAATAGTCAGCCCTACAGCAGATATACACTCACAGTGAGCTAATAGTCAACCCTACAGCAGATATACACACACAGTGAGCTAATAGTCAACCCTACAGCAGATATACACACACAGTGAGCTAATAGTCAGCCCTACAGCAGATATACACACACAGTGAGCTAATAGTCAACACTACAGCAGATATACACACACAGTGAGCTAATAGTCATCCCTACAGCAGATATACACACACAGTGAGCTAATAGTCAGCCCTACAGCAGATATACACTCACAGTGAGCTAATAGTCAACCCTACAGCAGATATACACACACAGTGAGCTAATAGTCAACCCTACAGCAGATATACACACACAGTGAGCTAATAGTCAGCCCTACAGCAGATATACACACACAGTGAGCTAATAGTCAACACTACAGCAGATATACACACACAGTGAGCTAATAGTCAGCCCTACAGCAGATATACACACACACTGAGCTAATAGTCAACACTACAGCAGATATACACACACAGTGAGCTAATAGTCAACCCTACAGCAGATATACACACACAGTAAGCTAATAGTCAGCCTTACAGCAGATATACACACACAGTGAGCTAATAGTCAACCCTACAGCAGATATACACACACAGTGAACTAATAGTCAACCCTACAGCAGATATACACACACAGTGAGCTAATAGTCAGCCCTACAGCAGATATACACACACAGTGAGCTAATAGTCAACCCTACAGCAGATATACACACACAGTGAGCTAATAGTCAACACTACACAGCAGATATACACACACAGTGAGCTAATAGTCAGCCCTACAGCAGATATACACACACAGTGAGCTAATAGTCAACCCTACAGCATATATAGCTAATAGTCAACCCTACAGCAGATATACACACACAGTGAGCTAATAGTCAACACTACAGCAGATATACACACACAGTGAGCTAATAGTCAACCCTACAGCAGATATACACACACAGTGAGCTAATAGTCAACCCTACAGCAGATATACACACACAGTGAGCTAATAGTCAACCCTACAGCAGATATACACACACAGTGAGCTAATAGTCAACACTACAGCAGATATACACACACAGTGAGCTAATAGTCAGCCCTACAGCAGATATACACACACAGTGAGCTAATAGTCAACACTACAGCAGATATACACACGCAGTGAGCTAATAGTCAGCCTATACACACACAGTGAGCTAATAGTCAACTCTACAGCAGATATACACACACATTGAGCTAATAGTCAGCCCTACAGCAGATATACACACACAGTGAGCTAATAGTCGACCCTACAGCAGATATACACACACAGTGAGCTAATAGTCAACCCTACAGCAGATATACACACACAGTGAGCTAATAGTCAACACTACAGCAGATATACACACACAGTGAGCTAATAGTCAGCCCTACAGCAGATATACACGCACAGTGAGCTAATAGTCAACACTACAGCAGATATACACACACAGTGAGCTAATAGTCAGCCCTACAGCAGATATACATACACAGTGAGCTAGTGTCAACCATCATGCTCGTGATGTGTTAGCTAGTGTCAGCCATCATGGTCATGATGTTTAGCTAGTGTCAGTCATTATGGTCATGATGTGTTAGCTAGTGTCAGCCATCATGGTCATGTGTTAGCTAGTGTCAGTCATTATGGTCATGATGTGTTAGCTAGTGTAAATCATCATGGTCATGATGTGTTAGCTAGTGTCAGCCATCATGGTCGTGATGTGTTAGCTAGTGTCAGCATCATGCATGTGAAGTGTTAGCTAGTGTCAGCCATCACGCTCATGATGTGTTAGTGTCAGCACTTACATAACCTCCTGCTTGTTAAGTGATTTGGGTAATGATGAGATCCGACAGAGACACAAGATGAAGGCCAGGAGGTACAGCTGCACAGAGTCAGAGGTGAGGAGTTGCAGGAGAGAGAGGTGAGGAGGGTGAAGAGAGGAGGGAGATAGGAGAGAGCGGGTGAGTGTGTGTGTGTGTGTGGATGGTGGAGGTATGCATGCATGAGTGTGTGTGTGTGTGTGTGTGGATGGTGGAGGTGTATGCATGCATGAGTGTGTGTGTGTGTGTGCATGTGTGGATGGTGGAGGGGGAGGTGTGCATGCATGAGTGTGTGTGTGTGTGTGTGTGTGGATGGTGGAGGTGGAGATATATGCATGCATGAGTGTGTGTGTGTGGATGGTGGAGGTGTATGCATGCATGAGTGTGTGTGTGTGTGTGTGTGTGGATGGTGGAGGGGTGGCATGCATGATTGTGTGTGTGTGTGTGTGGATGGTGGAGGGGTGGCATGCATGAGTGTGTGTGTGTGTGTGCGGATGGTGGAGGTGTATGCATGCATGAGTGTGTGTGTGTGTGTGTGTGGATGGTGGAGGTGTATGCATGCATGAGTGTGTGTGTGTGTGTGTGTGGATGGTGGAGGTGTATGCATGCATGAGTGTGTGTGTGTGTGTGTGTGTGTGTGGATGGTGGAGGTGTATGCATGCATGAGTGTGTGTGTGTGTGTGTGTGTGGATGGTGGAGGTGTATGCATGCATGAGTGTGTGTGTGTGTGTGTGTGTGCATGTGTGGATGGTGGAGGGGGGAGGTGTGCATGATGAGTGTGTGTGTGTGTGGTGGAGGGGGGTGGTATGCATGATGAGTGTGTGTGTGTGAGTGTGGATGGTGGAGGGTGTGTGTCTGACATGCGATGGTCAGGCTGAGAGGAGATGCTGATGGGAACATTACTTACAATGATGAGCAGCATGGCAGGAGCCACGTACACCCACACTGCATCCCACACCAACCAGCAGCTGCCCAACAGCAAAGATCAGAGATGAAAGGCGGACCAATGGGGAGGTTGTGCGGCAAGACAGGCAGAGAAGCAGGAGGAGGGGGGGAGGTGAAAGGTCAAGGAGGGGAGGTGAAAGGTCAAGGAGGTGAGGTGAAAGGTCAAGGAGGGAGATGAAAGGTCAAGAAGGGGGTTTGCAAGTAAAAGAAAATTAAATATAACAAGCTCTCAATGAGGAGAGGGGAGGATGCAGTTTAGAGCTTATGTCACACACGTACTAGTCAGGATGGCCAAACAGGAGCAAGAGAGACTGCCTTGTACCAGCCATTACTGCCACAGGCACAGCACACACCAGAGGAAGTGCTGCAGGGAAGGAGAGGGGGGAAGATGCATGACTCAGAGACCATTTGCACATGTTATGTGCAACTTGTTGTGTGTGGAGTTTTGCTAAGAGAAGGGAGGAAGAGATATGTGCAGGTGATGTTAAGGGACTTACCCCACCCAATGATGTAGAGGTAGATTACAAATGTCTTCTTAGGTGGTGGGTGGAACAGGAAGCGTGCAATCAACACCACATCCGCTAACAGCCAGCTCAGAGGAAGCAACATCACCAACACCAGCACCAACCCCAGCACACCACACACCACCTGCACAAGCGTGAGATAAACACAAGATAGTCTGATCATGTGATGGTCATGTGAGGTCACATTACCTCGATTATAAGTATGCACGTATTGTCAGCCTACTTCAACTTGCCTCAACCCTGGGTGTGGTCTAGTGTGTGGCCTCATAGAGCTATTGTATACTTATCTGTAGTCAAGATGGAGTTTGTTTTTGCATCCTATTCTTGCTGACCAGCTACCTACAGATGCACAGGATGTAAAGAAGCAAGAGGAGGGGGCTCAGGACCAACGAAGGTTGCGACTGCATGAACTTCAGAAGTGCAGACACAGGAGGTATAAACATAGTCAACCTACTTAACCTGACTCCACCCAGTGTGGGTGTGGTCCAGGTGTGTATGCTATTTGTTGAAGCGTGCACAACTGACCCATCAAATAATGTGCTAATAGTTGACCAGGTATGCTGTATCTACTAACCTACCCAATATTAATGTGCCAGCACTCACTATATAGTTGACCAGGTATGCTGTATCTACTAGCCTACCCAATATTAATGTACCAGCACTCACTATATAGTTGACCAGGTATGCTGTATCTACTACACTACCCAATATTAATGTGCCAGCACTCACTATATAGTTGACCAGGTATGCTGTATCTACTAGACTACCCAATATTAATGTACCAGCACTCACTATATAGTTGACCAGGTATGCTGTATCTACTACACTACCCAATATTAATGTGCCAGCACTCACTATATAGTTGACCAGGTATGCTGTATCTACTAGCCTACCCAATATTAATGTACTAGCACTGACTATATAGTTGACCAGGTAGGTGACTGGTCTGATGGTTACTGTGGATAGGAAAATTTCCAAGAGTTTAAACAGAGCGGGCACTAAATAAGGCACACAACTGTGGTAACCAACCAATGTGGCTTAGCCTAGGCAATTAAGATGCTAACACACTGCTAACACAAGTGCTAACACAAGTGCTAACACACTGCTAAAACAAGTGCTAACACACATGCAAATATAATTAGAGGGAGAACACTACAACTCACTCGTAAATGTGACTAGCATGGCTTGAGGGTGACTAGCACTAATGATGCTAATGACTGGCATGGCCTGAGGGTGAGAATAGTAATGACTAACATGGCCTTAATGACTAGCATGGCCTTAATTAATGACTAGCATGGCCTGAGGGTGAATACTAATGACTAGCATGGCCTGAGGGTGAATACTAATGATTGGCACTAATGAATGCTAATGAGTGTTCTCTTCTTATTTGAAGAGACTTTTTCTCTCACTTAAGTACATCACTTAAGTACATGTTCACACAGAAGATGTACGCCTACTTATGGTCACATGATAGACACCAGCTTATAGCCACACCCACAATTAAAGCCATACCTGCACTTCGACCCTGTCTATGGCCACCAGGTAGAGGAGGGTGGTCAGGAGGAAGGAGGTGAGCAGCTGCTTGGGGACTGTGGTTGGCACATCTTGCACGGGGAAGAGACAGGTGAGGAAGAGGAGGCCGAGCAGAAGAACCACACAACCACCCGCCAGTACCACGTACGTGGAAAGTGAGGGGTGGAAGACCACCGATGCAGGTAGGAGGGGCTACGGGAGAGGAGAGAGGGGCACGGACGAGATATAAATACTCATCAGAGACCAAATAAAAATTCAGAGGTCAAAGTACAGGAGTCAGAGACTTCACACATAGTACCTAACTATTAATACACAGACCAGAGCAACGTTGCTAGTGCCTGGTAATAAATCAGAGCAACGTTGCTAGTACCTGGTGATAGACCAGGGCAATGTTGCTAGTGCCTGGTGATGGACCAGGGCAATGTTGCTAGTGCCTGGTGATGGACCAGGGCAATGTTGCTAGTGCCTGGTGATGGACCAGGGCAATGTTGCTAGTGCCTGGTGATAGACGAGGGCAATGTTGCTAGTGCCTGGTGGTAGATGAGGGCAATGTTGCTAGTGCCTGGTGGTAGATGAGGGCAATGTTGCTAGTGCCTGGTGGTAGACTAGGGCAATGTTGCTAGTGCCTGGTGGTAGACGAGGGCAATGTTGCTAGTGACTGGTGATAGACGAGGGCAATGTTGCTAGTGCCTGGTGATAGACCAGGGCAATGTTGCTAGTGCCGGTGATGGACGAGGGCAATGTTGCTAGTGCCTGGTGATAGACCAGGGCAATGTTGCTAGTGCCTGGTGATGGACGAGGGCAATGTTGCTAGTGCCTGGTGGTAGACCAGGGCAATGTTGCTAGTGCCCAGGGCAATGTTGCTAGTGCCTGGTGATGGACGAGGGCAATGTTGCTAGTACCTGGTGATAGACCAGGGCAATGTTGCTAGTGCCTGGATAGACCAGGGCAATGTTGCTAGTGCCCAGGGCAATGTTGCTAGTGCCTGGTGATGGACGAGGGCAATGTTGCTAGTGCCTGGTGGTGGACGAGGGCAATGTTGCTAGTGCCTGGTGATGGACGAGGGCAATGTTGCTAGTGCCTGGTGATGGACGAGGGCAATGTTGCTAGTGCCTGGTGATGGACGAGGGCAATGTTGCTAGTGCCTGGATAGACCAGGGCAATGTTGCTAGTGCCCAGGGCAATGTTGCTAGTGCCTGGTGATGGACGAGGGCAATGTTGCTAGTACCTGGTGATAGACCAGGGCAATGTTGCTAGTGCCTGGTGATGGACGAGGGCAATGTTGCTAGTGCCTGGTGATGGACGAGGGCAATGTTGCTAGTGCCTGGTGATAGACGAGGGCAATGTTGCTAGTGCCTGGTGATAGACGAGGGCAATGTTGCTAGTGCCTGGTGATAGACGAGGGCAATGTTGCTAGTGCCTGGTGGTAGACTAGGGCAATGTTGCTAGTGCCTGGTGATAGACGAGGGCAATGTTGCTAGTGCCTGGTGGTAGACTAGGGCAATGTTGCTAGTGCCTGGTGATGGACGAGGGCAATGTTGCTAGTGCCTGGTGATGGACGAGGGCAATGTTGCTAGTGCCTGGTGATAGACGAGGGCAATGTTGCTAGTGCCTGGTGGTAGACTAGGGCAATGTTGCTAGTGCCTGGTGATGGACCAGGGCAATGTTGCTAGTGCCTGGTGATGGACCAGGGCAATGTTGCTAGTGCCTGGTGATAGACGAGGGCAATGTTGCTAGTGCCTGGTGATGGACCAGGGCAATGTTGCTAGTGCCTGGTGATGGACCAGGGCAATGTTGCTAGTGCCTGGTGATGGACCAGGGCAATGTTGCTAGTGCCTGGTGATGGACCAGGGCAATGTTGCTAGTGCCTGGTGATGGACCAGGGCAATGTTGCTAGTGCCTGGTGATGGACCAGGGCAATGTTGCTAGTGCCTGGTGATGGACCAGGGCAATGTTGCTAGTGCCTGGTGATAGACGAGGGCAATGTTGCTAGTACCTGGTGATAGACGAGGGCAATGTTGCTAGTGCCTGGTGATAGACGAGGGCAATGTTGCTAGTGCCTGGTGGTAGACTAGGGCAATGTTGCTAGTGCCTGGTGATGGACCAGGGCAATGTTGCTAGTCCTGGTGATGGACCAGGGCAATGTTGCTAGTGCCTGGTGATAGACGAGGGCAATGTTGCTAGTGCCTGGTGATGGACCAGGGCAATGTTGCTAGTGCCTGGTGATGGACCAGGGCAATGTTGCTAGTGCCTGGTGATGGACCAGGGCAATGTTGCTAGTGCCTGGTGATGGACCAGGGCAATGTTGCTAGTGCCTGGTGGTAGACTAGGGCAATGTTGCTAGTGCCTGGTGATGGACGAGGGCAATGTTGCTAGTGCCTGGTGATGGACGAGGGCAATGTTGCTAGTGCCTGGTGATGGACGAGGGCAATGTTGCTAGTGCCTGGTGATGGACGAGGGCAATGTTGCTAGTGCCTGGTGATGGACGAGGGCAATGTTGCTAGTGCCTGGTGATGGACCAGGGCAATGTTGCTAGTGCCTGGTGATGGACGAGGGCAATGTTGCTAGTGCCTGGTGATGGACGAGGGCAATGTTGCTAGTGCCTGGTGATGGACGAGGGCAATGTTGCTAGTGCCTGGTGATGGACGAGGGCAATGTTGCTAGTGCCTGGTGATGGACGAGGGCAATGTTGCTAGTGCCTGGTGGTAGACTAGGGCAATGTTGCTAGTGCCCAGGGCAATGTTGCTAGTGCCTGGTGGTAGACTAGGGCAATGTTGCTAGTGCCTGGTGATGGACGAGGGCAATGTTGCTAGTGCCTGATGATGGACCAGGGCAATGTTGCTAGTGCCTGGTGATGGACGAGGGCAATGTTGCTAGTGCCTGGTGATGGACCAGGGCAATGTTGCTAGTGCCTGGTGATGGACCAGGGCAATGTTGCTAGTGCCTGGTGATGGACGAGGGCAATGTTGCTAGTGCCTGGTGATGGACGAGGGCAATGTTGCTAGTGCCTGGTGATGGACCAGGGCAATGTTGCTAGCTGGTGATGGACCAGGGCAATGTTGCTAGTGCCTGGTGATGGACGAGGGCAATGTTGCTAGTGCCTGGTGATGGACGAGGGCAATGTTGCTAGTGCCTGGTGATGGACGAGGGCAATGTTGCTAGTGCCTGGTGATGGACGAGGGCAATGTTGCTAGTGCCTGGTGATGGACGAGGGCAATGTTGCTAGTGCCTGGTGATGGACCAGGGCAATGTTGCTAGTGCCTGGTGATGGACCAGGGCAATGTTGCTAGTGCCTGGTGATGGACGAGGGCAATGTTGCTAGTGCCTGGTGATGGACGAGGGCAATGTTGCTAGTGCCTGGTGATGGACGAGGGCAATGTTGCTAGTGCCTGGTGATGGACGAGGGCAATGTTGCTAGTGCCTGGTGTTAGACGAGGGCAATGTTGCTAGTGCCTGGTGATGGACGAGGGCAACGTTGCTAGTGCCTGGTGATGGACGAGGGCAATGTTGCTAGTGCCTGGTGATGGACGAGGGCAATGTTGCTAGTGCCTGGTGATGGACGAGGGCAATGTTGCTAGTGCCTGGTGATGGACGAGGGCAATGTTGCTAGTGCCTGGTGTTAGACGAGGGCAATGTTGCTAGTGCCTGGTGATGGACGAGGGCAACGTTGCTAGTGCCTGGTGATGGACGAGGGCAATGTTGCTAGTGCCTGGTGATGGACGAGGGCAATGTTGCTAGTGCCTGGTGATGGACGAGGGCAATGTTGCTAGTGCCTGGTGATGGACGAGGGCAATGTTGCTAGTGCCTGGTGATGGACGAGGGCAATGTTGCTAGTGCCTGGTGTTAGACGAGGGCAATGTTGCTAGTGCCTGGTGATGGACGAGGGCAATGTTGCTAGTGCCTGGTGATGGACGAGGGCAATGTTGCTAGTGCCTGGTGTTAGACGAGGGCAATGTTGCTAGTGCCTGGTGATGGACGAGGGCAACGTTGCTAGTGCCTGGTGATGGACGAGGGCAATGTTGCTAGTGCCTGGTGATGGACGAGGGCAATGTTGCTAGTGCCTGGTGATGGACGAGGGCAATGTTGCTAGTGCCTGGTGATGGACGAGGGCAATGTTGCTAGTGCCTGGTGTTAGACGAGGGCAATGTTGCTAGTGCCTGGTGATGGACGAGGGCAACGTTGCTAGTGCCTGGTGATGGACGAGGGCAATGTTGCTAGTGCCTGGTGATGGACGAGGGCAATGTTGCTAGTGCCTGGTGATGGACGAGGGCAATGTTGCTAGTGCCTGGTGATGGACGAGGGCAATGTTGCTAGTGCCTGGTGATGGACGAGGGCAATGTTGCTAGTGCCTGGTGTTAGACGAGGGCAATGTTGCTAGTGCCTGGTGATGGACGAGGGCAACGTTGCTAGTGCCTGGTGATGGACGAGGGCAATGTTGCTAGTGCCTGGTGATGGACGAGGGCAATGTTGCTAGTGCCTGGTGATGGACGAGGGCAATGTTGCTAGTGCCTGGTGATGGACGAGGGCAATGTTGCTAGTGCCTGGTGTTAGACGAGGGCAATGTTGCTAGTGCCTGGTGATGGACGAGGGCAATGTTGCTAGTGCCTGGTGATGGACGAGGGCAATGTTGCTAGTGCCTGGTGATGGACGAGGGCAATGTTGCTAGTGCCTGGTGATGGACGAGGGCAATGTTGCTAGTGCCTGGTGATGGACGAGGGCAATGTTGCTAGTGCCTGGTGTTAGACGAGGGCAATGTTGCTAGTGCCTGGTGATGGACGAGGGCAATGTTGCTAGTGCCTGGTGATGGACGAGGGCAATGTTGCTAGTGCCTGGTGATGGACGAGGGCAATGTTGCTAGTGCCTGGTGATGGACGAGGGCAATGTTGCTAGTGCCTGGTGATGGACGAGGGCAATGTTGCTAGTGCCTGGTGTTAGACGAGGGCAATGTTGCTAGTGCCTGGTGATGGACGAGGGCAATGTTGCTAGTGCCTGGTGATGGACGAGGGCAATGTTGCTAGTGCCTGGTGATGGACGAGGGCAACGTTGCTAGGATAGACTAGTATCTGGTGTAGCTTTTTTATAAATTGGTAAAGGGTAATTACCTTGTGGTCTGAGTGGGTACTTTTCATTAGTTTGAAATGAAACATTCTCCTTCTACTAGAGCAGTGTCCTCCAAGTCATAATGGAGCACTCAAAGACCAGCTGTGCCTGCATCCATCATGTGCTCCTCACATTCTAGCTGGTCTTAGAAGAGACACTTGTAATTAAGGTTGATGTGATCATCTCTACCCATTTCCAATCCATTAAGAAACAGTTGCAGCCATGTGAGGAAATCTGAGTCTTCTGGTAGTCAAGCCGATATGAAGGAGCCTATGGCATGAAGGTCAGGTGTGGGAGAGACCCGTGTCTTCAGATATGAAGGAGCCTATGGTTAGGATAGGTTAGGTGTGGGAGAGACCCAAGTCTTCAGATATGAAGGAGCCTATGGCATGAAGGTTAGGTGTGGGAGAGACCTGTGTCTTCAGATATGAAGGAGCCTATGGCTTGAATGTTAGGTGTGGGAGAGACCTGTGTCTTCAGATATGAAGGAGCCTATGGCATGAATGTTAGGTGTGGGAGAGACCTGTGTCTTCAGATATGAAGGAGCCTATGGCATGAAGGTTAGGTGTGGGAGAGACCTGTGTCTTCAGATATGAAGGAGCCTATGGCTTGAAGGTTAGGTGTGGGAGAGACCTGTGTCTTCAGATATGAAGGAGCCTATGGCATGAATGTTAGGTGTGGGAGAGACCTGTGTCTTCAGATATGAAGGAGCCTATGGCATGAAGGTTAGGTGTGGGAGAGCAGTGGTGTAGCCACCAGTACGGTTGGTACGGTTTCAACCGTACCACTTTTCATTCTCACAAAAATTCCTACCACATTTATTAATTTTCAAGTACAGTAAATATTTGTGGTTTTAATACTTATTAACTTGTAAGTGTAAATTGCACTCTCATGCATAGACACATAATTACTATGGACCACAAAAAATGTTTCTTGTGGTATTGTCTGCTCAAGGTAGCTGCCACATAGTCAGGAATCCTTGTCATGCTATGGCTAACTTGATATTACCAGAGTTGCCACGAGAACCATATCAACCTCTTTCCCAAAAAGGGCTTATAGACAGAAGAAAGTGGTGTACTGCAGTTTTCAGAGTCAATGGTTCTCCCCTTGGAATTTTTTACATTATAACGAGGCTGAAGATGCAGTGTATTGTCATACGTGTGTTAAAGCATTCAGCTTGAACCGGATTAAAACTAGCCTTAATGCATCAACAACCTATGTAAGTGTACTAATTATAATAGCTGCTTGTTTTGCTATGAAGAGTCTCTCACATATATACTTACAGGTCAGTACAGGTTTTCACAATTGGAAAGATGCAACAAGGGCTTTCAAAAAACACCAGGAGTCTAAGACGCATGCTGAGGCTGTTGAAGCTATTATAACTTTGCCAAAAGCAACTTCTGATGTAAGTGAAGGCATGTCCGCACTGGGACCACTATTGACCTAGATCTGATCTTGATAAGTGGGATCTAGATCTGATCTGGATAAATCCTGTCCGCACTGCAAAAATGAACAACCACAATTAAAAGCATTTAAAAGCATTTTACACCTCCAAGCAGCTGCGTGTCACATGACATGACAGCTGGTATCGCTCACATTACTGCTGCTAGTGTACTTGTACTTGAAGATGGATATGTCCTGGCTCTGTGTGTTCTTTCTATATATCACCACTGTGCTTCCCTCACTATTTGCAGGTACATGATGCACGTGTTTTTGCTAATTCGGCATTTTATAGAAATGCATGCAATGGGTCTTTGTTTCCCAACTGGACAAAACTCTTCAATGACGCTGAAGTGCCACTTGTTGTTCTGGGTGATCCAGCATATCCACTTCTACCATGGCTGATGAAACCCTACTTGGAGACATCCAGTACACCAGAAGAACTGAACTTTAATTATAGGCAAAGCAGGGCAAGGATGGTGGTGGAGAATGCTTTTGGTCGGTTAAAGGGCCGATGGCGATGTCTACTGAAGAGAATAGACTCGAACTTGGCCAATGTACCAAGCATTGTTAGTTTATGCATAGTATTGCACAACGTGTGTGAGATCTATGGTGATCATTGTCAAGATAACTGGCTCAATCGGGAAGGTAGTGCAAGTGGAAGTGTATCAATCACAGCAGCAAGCAGTGGCACAGCTACAGCCATCAGAGACAAACTGTACTAACAATTAGCAGATCAGAATGGTTTATCATAGTATATAAATAAAATTGAATAACACAATAATAAGCTATGGTGAAGGTGAATAGTGGTGAGGGAAGTTAAGAGATGAAAAATAAGTTGGTGGTGGTGGTTGAGATGGGAAAGGTGCAAGGGGAAAGGGTGGGCGGGGGGAAGAGAAGTGTGGAAACTATTAGGAGGGTACGTGGATGGTGGAGGATAATACTGCTGAACATGGCCATCATGCGTTCCTCGTGCTTCTCTTCCCTTTCCCTCCTCTTCGCCTCTAGTGCTAGCTCCTTCGCTTGCAGTTCTGCTTCCCTCTCTGCAGCACGCTCCTCCCTCTCAGCTGCACGCTCCTCTGCCGGTTGGAAGATTGCAGCAAGCTCCCTCAGCCCACTGTCTTCATGCTGGCATTTTTGTCCTACCGGTTTAAAAGGAATAGTTAACACTGTATTGTACAAACCTCTAAATACAAACCTTTCTTTCGAGCCGTCACTGCCTCTCTTCTGTGCTGAGAACTCAAGGTACCTAATAAATTAAATTCATCATTAAATATTGTAAAACGGCGAGCAAAACCCAAAAGCTTATAGCTAAACCCAAAAGCTTATAGCTAAACCAGCCAGCCAGCAAAACCCAAAGGCTTAAAATGCTTATAGATATACGGTTAAAACCAAAAAGCTTACCTTCCTATACCTCTGGGTGAGGTTCTTTACTTTCGTTTTACATTGTTGCCACGTCCGCTCGTGTCCCAGGTCTTTCATGGCTTGGGCAATACGCTGGTACACCGACCTGTTCCTGGCCACGCCATCTAACTGAGCCTGAACATCCTCATCCCCCCAGATTCCTACCAAAGCCTTCGTCTCCTCCAAGTCCTTCGTCTCCTCCAAGCTGCCATAACTCTTTCGTATCGCTAGCCGCGTTTTTGTCACGTGAGAATGCCACACCCTCCATATATTTCACTCGGATAGGACCTTATAGCGATCGGATCTACCTACCCCGGGTGGACCAGTCGGATCGCGATCGGATCGTACCCGGGAAAATGTGAGTGCAGTGCGGACAGGATTTATATCGATCGGATGTAGATCGTTGGTATAGTGCGGACAGGCCTTGAGTTATTGAGTCAAGCTCATAAGCGAGATAAAGAAAATGCACGTGAAATCCTCAAGACCATTCTGTCAAGTTTAAGGTATCTTGCTAGGCAAGGTATAGCTTTTCGGAAAGCTAATGCAGTTGAATCCAACTTGATTCAATTGCTCAAACTAAGAGCTGAAGACAATTAAGCAATTGACACATGGCTAAATAAAAGTCAAAGAAAATATGTATCTCCAGAAAATCAAAATCAAATTCTAGAGATCATGGCCAATCATGTTATCAGGAAGATCCTTTCCTTTTGTCAATAAGTCTCCTTACTTTACATTAATGGTGGATGAAACAACCGATGTTTCAAACAAAGTACAGTTGACAGTAGTGATAAGATGGATAGATGAACAGTTTGAAGCAAGCGAGGATTTTTTAGGCATGTATCATCTTCAATCCACTACTGCAGAGAGTATTGTGGCTGCAATAAAAGACATCCTTTTACGTTTTCAAAATACCTTTCATGAAAATGCGTGGGCAGTGTTATGATGGGTGTAGCACTATGGCAGGGGCTAGAGGTGGTGTAGCAGCAAAAATCCAAGCAATTGAGCCCAAGGCAGTGTTTACTCATTGCTATGGCATGCTTTGAATTTAAGTGTGGGTGACACTGTTAAGAGAGCTTGCATCATGCGAGACTGTCTCGATACCAGCTTTGAACTGGTGAAGTTAATTAAGTTTTCTCCAAAGCGTGAGGCCATGTTACACCTCGTGAAGGAAGAAATTGGAAGTATTTCTCCTAGCATTCGAACCTTCTGTTCAACCAGGTGGACAGTCCGAGCAGATGCAATCACCAGTATTCTGGCTAATTATAAGGAAATTCAAGTTTTATGGGAGAGAGCACTGGTATCCACATCTGACACAGCTAGAATTAGAGGGATTGCAAGTCAAATGAACAATTTTTGTTTTCTATTTGGGCTTTTACTGTCACAAATTATTTTAAGACACACTGACAAGCTTAGCATGACGCTACAAAATCCTGCATTGTCAAGTGTGGAAGGACAAGAAATTGCTTCACTCACCATCAAAACTCTACAAAGCATGAGATCTGAAGAAAATTTTAACTTGTTTTGGGAATCAGTTGAGATTAAGAGAGTTGATTTAGATGTTGAAGAACCTTCACTTCCTAGAAGACGCAAGGTGCCAAGACGCTATGAACCAGGGCAGGGTGAACCAGAACACCCTCCTACAGCTAAAGATCATTATCGGCAGATCTATTTTGAAGTCTTTGACCTCGCAGTTACTAGTATTGCTGACAGGTTTGATCAGCCAGGATTCAAGATCTATTCGAATGTCGAACAGTTACTTTTTAAAGTCTGCTCTGGCAAGGATTACATGGATGAACTCAGCACTTTTTGTGATTTTTATGAAGAGGACTTCAGTAAAGATGATCTAGAGGCAGAATTAAAAGTGCTCAAAATCCTCTTCATAGAAAAGACAGAAACAGGAGAAAAACCATCAATATCCTTGTTGAAAAAAATCCTCCAATCTTTAAGCCCAGCTCAGCGAACCTTGATCGGCACTGTTTGTAGAGTATTTCAACTTCTCATGGTGATGCCAGCCACAAACAGTACTTCCGAGAGGTCATTTAGTGCATTGAAAAGAATTAAAACTTATCTCAGGAGCACTATGACACAAGTCCGCTTAAATCACCTTATTGTCTTCATTATCATTAAGAACTTACTGATGCCCTTGACCTAAAACTTGTGCGAAAACTTGTGCGAAATGACTTCATTTTAGAAAAGGACTCACGTCAATCTGTTTTTGCCATATGCGAATGAATGAGTATTGATCTAATTAAAAGTGGGTGTGGCATGAACCCCCCACAACCGCACCACTTCAATTTTCAAGGCTACACCCCTGGAGAGACCTGAGTCTTCAGATATGAAGGAGCCTATGGCATGAAGGTTAGGTGTGGGAGAGACCTGTGTCTTCAGATATGAAGGAGCCTATGGCATGAAGGTTAGGTGTGGGAGAGACCTGTGTCTTCAGATATGAAGGAGCCTATGGCATGAATGTTAGGGGAGAGACCTGTGTCTTCAGATATGAAGGAGCCTATGGCATGAATGTTAGGTGTGGGAGAGACCTGTGTCTTCAGATATGAAGGAGTCTATGGCATGAAGGTTAGGTGTGGGAGAGACCTGTGTCTTCAGATATGAAGGAGCCTATGGCTTGAAGGTTAGGGGAGAGACCTGTGTCTTCAGATATGAAGGAGCCTATGGCATGAATGTTAGGGGAGAGACCTGTGTCTTCAGATATGAAGGAGCCTATGGCATGAATGTTAGGTGTGGGAGAGACCTGTGTCTTCAGATATGAAGGAGTCTATGGCATGAAGGTTAGGTGTGGGAGAGACCTGTGTCTTCAGATATGAAGGAGCCTATGGCTTGAAGGTTAGGGGAGAGACCTGTGTCTTCAGATATGAAGGAGCCTATGGCATGAAGGTTAGGTGTGGGAGAGACCTGTGTCTTCAGATATGAAGGAGCCTATGGCTTGAAGGTTAGGTGTGGGAGAGACCTGTGTCTTCAGATATGAAGGAGCCTATGGCATGAATGTTAGGTGTGGGAGAGACCTGTGTCTTCAGATATGAAGGAGCCTATGGCATGAATGTTAGGTGTGTGAGAGACCTGTGTCTTCAGATATGAAGGAGCCTAATGGCATGAAGGTTAGGTGAGGGAGAGACCTGTGTCTTCAGATATGAAGGAGCCTATGGCATGAAGGTTAGGTGTGGGAGAGACCTGTGTCTTCAGATATGAAGGAGCCTATGGCATGAAGGTTAGGTGTGGGAGAGACCTGTGTCTTCAGATATGAAGGAGCCTATGGCTTGAAGGTTAGGTGTGGGAGAGACCTGTGTCTTCAGATATGAAGGAGCCTATGGCATGAAGGTTAGGTGTGGGAGAGACCTGTGTCTTCAGATATGAAGGAGCCTATGGCATGAAGGTTAGGTGTGGGAGAGACCTGTGTCTTCAGATATGAAGGAGCCTATGGCATGAAGGTTAGGTGTGGGAGAGACCTGAGTCTTCAGATATGAAGGAGCCTATGGCATGAAGGTTAGGTGTGGGAGAGACCTGTGTCTTCAGATATGAAGGAGCCTATGGCATGAAGGTTAGGTGTGGGAGAGACCTGAGTCTTCAGATATGAAGGAGCCTATGGCATGAAGGTTAGGTGTGGGAGAGACCTGTGTCTTCAGATATGAAGGAGCCTATGGCATGAAGGTTAGGTGTGGGAGAGACCTGTGTCTTCAGATATGAAGGAGCCTATGGCATGAAGGTTAGGTGTGGGAGAGACCTGTGTCTTCAGATATGAAGGAGCCTATGGCATAAAGGTATAAGAAAGAGCAGTGTATCTTGGTGGTTTTCATGGTAGTCAAGGGTTCAAAGTACAGTTTTTGTAACTAAAATTGTGGTCTTCAACAGCTGCCCAAGATGAGTTAACCCAACAGCCATCTTGAAACACAGTCCAACCCAATACAGTGTTGCTGCACTCTCTTATCCTAGCTCTTCAGTAATACAGCAGCTGTAGCACGTGCGTGTGTGTGTGTATGTGTGTATGTATGTATATATTATGTATGTGGGTATGTGTGTGTGTATGTATGTAGCCATATAACCAGGGTTACCTGCGAACTATTACTGAGACCAACATCTCCAGAGGTGACAGGCATGTGCATCAGGAATGCACATGGCACCCCACCCCCTCACCTGATAAGCATCTGTGGGAAGGAACGCAGCAAATGCCGTGAGATGAGGACAATGGCAGGAGACAGAGGAGAGGTTCGCTCTGAGGAGCGTACAGTCTGCTTGTGACCAACCGCCACTGCAGAAGTGTGAGTGGGAGTGGGAGGGTGTGTGTGTGATCAGAGTTACATTGCATTACATGCCTAATGTGTTTGTGTGTGTACCACCAGAGTGACACTGCATTACATGCCTAGTTTGAATCAGGGATGTGTTATACCAGAGTTATTCTGCATTACAGGCCTAGCGTCAGGGTTTATGTGTTACATTATAGTGACACTTCATTACATCATGTGTGAATCAGTGTGTGTTACATCAGAGTGACACTGGGTTACATGCCTAGTGTGAATCAGGGTTTATGTTACATCAGAGTTATATTGCATTACATGCCTATTGTGAATCAGGGTTTGTGTTACACTAGAGTGACCCTGCATTACATGCCTCGTGTGAATCAGGATTAATGTTTTACACCAGAGTGACACTGCATTACATGCATGCATAACATTATAGAGAGAGCATGTTAGAATAGTCAAACCACTTCAATATGCAAGATTTTTACCTTCCCTGGTAATCCCAGGCCACACACACAGCCAGGTCTACTCTGTCGGGACGGGTCGGCACTCGTGTGTACATCAGGGTCACATTGATGTCGACCTCTGTGACCTCTAACCCTGACACACCAGCAGCCTGGACGGAGAGAATGGGTGTGGCTATGGTCAGGTCACTAATGTTAAAGTCGGCTCTCTCTGGTAACAGAGGACCCAACGTAGGCAAGAGTGCAAAGGTCACATAAGAAGGGGGCAGGGCTGATTGTATGGTTGTCGATGATAATATTCTCTGTTGCAGTTCTAAACTTGTCACGTGACTGTCATATGATCCAATCGGTTTCCATGGCTCTCTCCTGATAAGGATGTTGTGTTGAGAGTACTGTGTGAGGGTTTGGGAGCTTGCTCCAACCACCCTCGATAGCTGCTCCAGAGTAGACAAAAAGGCTCCAGAATCAAACTCCACCTCTTTGACCACACCATCCCACTGTTCAGATAGCACTGGGTTCAATAAGAGGTTTGTTCCAAGTAGGAGTCTTTGAATACTATCCTCTGTCTCCTCATCATCGGACATTGCCACCACGTCTTCTAACTGAGTCACCAACTGACTCAGCAGCTTACCTGCTACCTGTACATCTCCTCCAGAGATGTTGCCATGGTCACCAACAAACTTCCTCAGTGTATCTGCAATGCTGCTTAGTTCGGACAAGGTTAAGATCTGTCTTCTGTCCTCCAGTGCCACTATCTGAGAGAGAAGACCACGTCCTTCAGCAGAGATACAGCCAATCAGATTCACCATGGTCCAGCCGAATTTGGAACACTCGCGTGAGGCAAAACCTAAAGAAAAAATGTTGTTAAATGTACGTCATCCAGCGACCATGCCAGCCAGTGGCCATGCCAGCCAGTGACCATGCCAGCCAGTGATCATGCCAGCCAGTGACCATGCCAGCCAGTGACCATGCCAGCCAGTGACCATGCCAGCCAGTGACCATGCCAGCCAGTGACCATGCCAGCCAGTGACTATGCCAGCCAGTGACCATGCCGGCCAGTGACCACGCCAGCCAGTGACCACGCCAGCCAGTGACTATGCCGGCCAGTGACCATGCCAGCCAGTGACCATGCCAGCCAGTGACCATGCCAGCCAGTGACCATTACTAATGCACTGCACTACACAGCATGAACCACCCCACAATATCCTACACTAGTGCCCCACACAATATCCTACACTAGTGCCCCACACAATATCCTACACTAGTGCCCCACACAATATCCTACACTAGTGCCCCACACAATATCCTATACACTAGTGCCCCACACAATATCCTACACTAGTGCCCCACACAATATCCTACACTAGTGCCCCACACAATATCCTACACTAGTGACCCACACAATATCCTACACTAGTGCCCCACACAATATCCTACACTAGTGCCCCACACAATATCTTACACTAGTGCCCCACACAATATCCTACACTAGTGCCCGTCCTACACAATATCCTGCACTAGTGCCCCACACAATATCCTACACTAGTGCCCCACACAATATCCTGCACTAGTGCCCCACACAATATCCTACACTAGTGCCCGTCCTACACAATATCCTGCACTAGTGCCCCACACAATATCCTGCACTAGTGCCCCACACAATATCCTACACTAGTGCCCCACACAATATCCTACACTAGTGCCCCACACAATATCCTGCACTAGTGACCCACACAATATCCTGCACTAGTGCCCCACACAATATCCTACACTAGTGCCCCACACAATATCCTACACTAGTGCCCCACACAATATCCTACACTAGTGCCTCACACAATATCCTACACTAGTGCCCCACACAATATCCTGTACTAGTGCCCCACACAATATCCTACACTAGTGCCCCACACAATATCCTACACTAGTGCCCCACACAATATCCTACACTAGTGCCCCACACAATATCCTACACTAGTGCCCCACACAATATCCTACACTAGTGCCCCACACAATATCCTGCACTAGTGCCCCACACAATATCCTACACTAGTGCCCCACACAATATCCTACACTAGTGCCCCACACAATATCCTACACTAGTGCCCCACACAATATCCTACACTAGTGCCCCACACAATATCCTACACTAGTGCCCCACACAATATCCTACACTAGTGCCCCACACAATATCCTACACTAGTGCCCCACACAATATCCTGCACTAGTGCCCCACACAATATCCTACACTAGTGCCCCACACAATATCCTACACTAGTGCCCCACACAATATCCTACACTAGTGCCCCACACAATATCCTACACTAGTGCCCCACACAATATCCTACACTAGTGCCCCACACAATATCCTACACTATGGTGTGGGAGAGTGTGGTGAGGGAGAGTGGTGACGGGAGAATTTGCGCTGACCAATGAGAGGTGCTGGACATGGCTTTATATCCGTCTTGCTTTCAGGTGTAGCACTCCAGAGGACACCTGATGCCACACCTCCTAGACACACACCCTCTATTTCTCGGCACATGGAGGGAGATTGCCCAGGGTCAAAGGTGAAGGGACAGTTGTCACAGGCATCAGGGATACCGTCTCTATCTACATCACCCCCGGCAGCACAGGTGGGAGTGGCACGACAGAGGAGGACATCAGACAGCAGTCCCTCGCCACATTCAGGACAGCTGGCAGGTTCAGAAGGACACATTCCTATGTATGTATGTGTGTGTGCATGCACGCAGGTGTAAGCGTGTGAGAGAATATGCTGTGAGGAGTGATGTTTTGTATGAGAGGGTATGTTTGGTATGAGAGGGTATGTTTGGTAGAGAGGGTATGTTTGGTATGAGAGGGTGTGGTATTTTGTACGAGTGGGTGCGGTGTTTTGTTGAGATGTGTGGTTTGGTATAAGAGGGTGTGGTATTGGGTATGAGAAGGTGTGGTGTTTGGTATGAGAAGGTGTGATGTTTGGTAGAGAGGGTGTGATGTTTACTGAGAGGGTGTGATGTTCGGTATGAGAGGGTGTGGCATTAAATACAGTTTTACTCTGTGAAGTAGATTAGTTGATGATGTCAGAGTGAGTAGGGATGTGAGGTGTGCTGGTGTAAGGTGTGTATGTGTGTGATGTGTTGGCATGTGTGTGTCGGTGTGAGAGTGGGTGCAGAGCTAACCTTTGATGGAGAAAGAGGTGGAGTTGACTACATGACCTCCAACCCTACCAGACTGAAACATTACTTGTAGCACACGTGCCAGCTCTACCTCAGAAAGGTGTGGTCGGTAGGAGGAGCTGCCAGGCATGTAGCCGGCCACACTAAAGGACACACCCACCCATCCTGACCTGTCAAAGTGAGGAAGAGGACATGAGGAAGACAAGAAGGAGTGTCCTGTTAATCTTTGCTGATCACCCACCCACTTGGAGGGCTAGCTTCCTACACGTGACACACCCACCAAGACTGACACACCCACCAAGACTGACACACACACCAAGACATGCATGCAAACTGGAGAGAGCAAGCTGAACAGGCAGCTAGCTTGTGGGAGTCCCTGCACCAGTGGGCATGCTCCACCAGTGTTAATTACTATACATGGTAAAGTATCATCACACCAGCATCCACACTGTGTTTTGGTTTGGTGTAGTAATTACTAAGGTATAATTACTAAGGTAAAGTATCATTGATTAAATTCTAGGGGGTAGAGCAAAATGACCTACTCGTTGGAGAGATATAATATCGAAGCTTGGAAGAGACAGGAAAGACCAAACAGGTAGAGGTCCCCCTCCAAGTCGGCCTGGAGGCTTGTTGCCGAGGCAATGCCATCAGGAAAGGAGGCCAAAAATCCAAATTGATGTTGATATGGGGTGTCGGCTAGTGTGAATGAACCTTGCACCACAGTAGCAGCTGCATGTAGACATGGGCATCACACACACATCACCACTGACACATACACACACACAGACAAGCACACACCTGCACATAATCACCACACACTCACACGCACACACACTACACGCACACACACACACTCACATTACATGCTATTTAAGGGTGGTGTGGGAGATGGGCTGTTTGTAGGTCACACCTCCTGCACATTTACAGATTCACACCTCATAAGATTATAGTGTAAGTCACCATGGCAAAGTTACATGCACCCAAGGTCAGGGAGGTCATGTTCACACCTCTTAAGATTATAGGTCACCATGGCAAAGTTACATGCACCCAAGGTCAGGGAGGTCATGTACACACCTCTTAAGATTATAGGTGTAAGTCACCATGGCAAAGTTACATGCCCCAAGGTCAGGGAGGTCATGTTCACACCTCATAAGGTCACCTGCTAACACTTATGGGATGGCCTCAAGTGGCAGGTGGTTGCCATGGAAAGTGCACTAATGGTAAGACGTATTGCATCATTGCAAGCACAAATAAAGTGTGCATGTGTAAACTATTGTACCTCTGCACCCACGACTGTCCAGGGCAGTTGTCCCAGCCTGGCATTCATCACACCTCCTCCCTGTCACATTGGCACGACAACTACACTGACCACTCCCACCTTCACATACTGGAGACACTGCACCCACAGAGTCGCAGTCACATGACTTGCAGTCCAGCTGTTGGTCACCTGACTGCTTGTAGAGGTGGAGGCCAGACTAATGCAACCACACACACAGTTAGTATGAACCTTAGGCATACAGGACCTCTCTCTCTCATTATACTGCATATATATAGTTATACACAAAACCAATCACTCTAATCTAACCTGTGCATATTATTCATGTGTGGTGTGTGTGTGTGTGTGTGAATGAGTGTGGTGTATGTGTGAGTTGGTGTGTGCAAGCGTGGTGCGTGCAAGTGTGTGGTATGTGTGAGTGTAGTCTGTGTATGGTGAGTGTGGCGTGTGAATGAGTGTGGTGTGAGTGTGGTGTGTGCAAGCAAACGTTGTGTGAGTGTGGTATGTGTGATGTATTTGTGAGTGTGTGGCGTGTGTGAGTGCAATGTATGTGTGAAGTGTGCGAGTGTTGTGTATGAGTGTGATGTGTGATTGTGGTGTGAATGATGTGAGTGTGTGTGTGTGGAGTGTGGTGTGAGTGAGGTGTGTGAGTGAGTGTGAAGTGTGTGGAGTGTGTGGTGTGTGTATTGTATGAGTGTGTATTGTGTGTGTATGTGTGTCACAGTGTGTGTGGTGTTTATAGGTGTTATGTAAGTATGTGTGTGGTGTGCAATGAGGTCTGGAAAGAAGGATCCTATGATAGTGATTCCTTATGCAGCAAGGATGAGTGAAGACATCAGGAGGGTCTGCAGGAAGTTCAACATCAAAGTTGTGTCCAGATCGGGAAGAACTCTGAGGACACAACTGAGCAGAGTGAAGGATGTATTACCAGCTAATATGCATTCATGTGTTGTGTATCGCATTCCTTGTAGCTGTGGGAAAGAGACCATCAGAAGACTGGAGACCAGAGTGAAAGAACATCAAGATGCCTGTAAATAGTGTGCTAAAGAGATATCTGCAATTGCTGAGCATGCATGGGATAATGGACATTCTATTTTGTGGGAGGAAGCCACCATCTTAGACCAGGTCAGGAGACAGAAGGAACTGCTAGTGAAGGAGGCATTGCACATCAGCCTAGCAGCAAAGAGTGAGCAGTTCAATCGAGACTGAAATGGACTTGCCTGGCTGCTGGGGAGCCACTCTCAAGAGCCTGAACTTGAAGCCATGACCACCATAATTGTATATCATTCTTTGTTGATGTTTTGATATCAGGCATGTCTTTAAAAATTTTTTTTTAAATTATTTTAATTATTATTATAATAAATTTTATATATAATTATACGTAGTTATTTTTTATTTTGTTGTTGTTGTTATTATTATTTTTATTGTTATTGTTATTATTATTAATTATTATTATTATTATTATTGTTATTATTATTAATTTTTTTATTAATTCTATTATTATTATTATTATTATTATTATTATTATTATTATTATTATTATTATTATTATTATTATTATTATTATTATTATTATTTTATTATCATTATTTTTTATTATTATTATTATTATTATTATTATATATATAATATATCATTAATATATTTGTTTTGTCTACATTGTTTCTCATTCTCGTGTGGCTCACGCGTGTCTTAGCATCTCATTATTCCTGATGAAGGCCAGAGCATCTTGTCAACCGAGAGTTCATTGAGTATTTATGAGATATTTGATCAGCCATGCTGTACATAGGATGCACATCTCGAGATAGCCTGGCTCTCCAACTCGAGACAGCCTGTGGCTCTCAAAGCTGCAAAGAGTGAGACTATGGCAGCTGAGGATAGTTTTTGGATCACATAGCACCTAAGGGGTGTGGCAGGTCTCCCTGTCCGCTGAGATACTACCTGACGGTCGTGTTAATCAAGTGAGATGGTAGAATTGATGAAGTGGTTCTTGTGACAGCGGTGACATTTAATCACGTGATGCTCCCCACATGTGCACTACGACTGGCTGCCGAACTAGGCAATGTCAGCCAGTACCTGGTGTGCTGGTGAGGCGTGTGAGGCTGGTGTGTTGGTGAGGCATGTGAGGCTGGTGTGTTGGTGAGGCATGTGAGGCTGGTGTGTTGGTGAGACATGTGAGGCTGGTGTGTTGGTGAGGCTGGTGTGTTGGTGAGGCATGTGAGGCTATTGTGTTGTTGAGACACGTGAGGCTGGTGTGTTGGTGAGACATGTGAGGCTGGTGTGTTGGTGAGGCTGGTGTGTTGGTGAGACATGTGAGGCTGGTGTGTTGGTGAGACATGTGAGGCTGGTGTGTTGGTGAGGCATGTGAGGCTGGTGTGTTGGTGAGGCATGTGAGGCTGGTGTGTTGGTGGGGCTGGTGTGTTGGTGAGGCATGTGAGGCTGGTGTGTTGGTGAGGCTGGTGTGTTGGTGAGGCTGGTGTGTTGGTGAGACATGTGAGGCTGGTGTGTTGGTGAGACATGTGAGGCTGGTGTGTTGGTGAGGCATGTGAGGCTGGTGTGTTGGTGAGGCATGTGAGGCTGGTGTGTTGGTGGGGCTGGTGTGTTGGTGAGGCATGTGAGGCTGGTGTGTTGGTGAGGCTGGTGTGTTGGTGAGGCATGTGAGGCTGGTGTGTTGGTGAGACATGTGAGGCTGGTGTGTTGGTGAGGCATGTGAGGCTGGTGTGTTGGTGAGGCATGTGAGGCTGGTGTGTTGGTGAGGCTGGTGTGTTGGTGAGACATGTGAGGCTGGTGTGTTGGTGAGACATGTGAGGCTGGTGTGTTGGTGAGGCATGTGAGGCTGGTGTGTTGGTGAGGCATGTGAGGCTGGTGTGTGGGTGAGGCATGTGAGGCTGGTGTGTTGGTGAGACATGTGAGGCTGGTGTGTTGGTGAGGCATGTGAGGCTGGTGTGTTGGTGAGGCATGTGAGGCTGGTGTGTTGGTGAGACATGTGAGGCTGGTGTGTTGGTGAGGCATGTGAGGCTGGTGTGTTGGTGAGACATGTGAGGCTGGTGTGTTGGTGAGGCATGTGAGGCTGGTGTGTGGGTGAGGCATGTGAGGCTGGTGTGTTGGTGAGGCATGTGAGGCTGGTGTGTGGGTGAGGCATGTGAGGCTGGTGTGTTGGTGAGGCATGTGAGGCTGGTGTGTTGGTGAGACATGTGAGGCTGGTGTGTTGGTGAGGCATGTGAGGCTGGTGTGTTGGTGAGGCATGTGAGGCTGGTGTGCTGGTGAGGCATGTGAGGCTGGTGTGTTGGTGTGTTGGTGAGGCATGTGAGGCTGGTGCAGGCACAATCACCATGGTGAGTATTGTCATAGTCTGGTAGGCAAGAGACTGGTCAATTGATGATTGGTATCTGAAAGTGCTTCCGTTAGCCTTTATGAGTGTGTGTGTGTGTTAGTATGTGTCAGTGTATGGTGTGAGTGTGTTTGGTATGTGGTGCATGGTGTGGTTGAACATGTGGTTGTGGTGTATATGTGGGGTGTGGTATGAGCATGTGGTGTATATGTGGGGTGTGGTATGAGCATGTGGTGTATGTGATGTGTGTGGTGTGAGTGTGAGGTGAGTGTAGTGTATGTGCTGTGAGTGAGTCGAGTGAGTGAGTAGAGTGAAGCAAATAAACATTACTGACCTTGCAGAAGCAGGCCCCAGTATTCCTGTCGCACACTGCACCCTCCACCCCCTGAGGGTCACATCGACACCTCTGGCAAGATGCCGAGCTCCTGAAGAAGCCGACAAGACAAGCCTCTACCTCACACAGCGGGCCACTGTAGGTGCCCAGACAGTGGCAGGAAAAGATGGCGTCTTCTTGTGCAGATGAAATAGTGCAGGTCCCACGACCAGAGCAAGGATTAGGATGACAGGGGTCCATCACACATTGTCCCCTAATGGGGACCAGGCCAGAGAAGCAGGTACACAAGCAGTCCCTCCAGCCCCCCTTACGAACACTTCCCCCTGGACAACGACAGGTCATGCCATTAGCATCAGATCCACACCCCGTGGTTACCATGCCTTTATTTGTGGTCGTGAAATCATTTAGAGGAGAAGTGAGAATTTGAGCCAAATTGATCGATTTGATGTTGATGACCAGGTTACGAAGGCACAGAGAAGAAGGGGAGGAGTCTGAGTGGGAGGGCAGCGCCGAAGCAAGTATCAGAGTATTGACCAATACATCACCTTTCTCTGGCACATGACGAAGCACACGCCCACTATCTATAGAGAGCTGAGAGGAGCGAGAGGAGAAGAAGGGGAGGAGGGGGTGGAGATGGCGAGGAGGGAGGGAGGAGATGGGGAGGAGGGAAGGAGGAGATGGGGAGGGGAGATGGGGAGGAGGGAGGGGGGAGAGGGGGAGATGGGGAGGAGGGAGGGAGGAGATGGGGAGGAGGGAGATGGGGAGAAGGGAGGGGAGATGGGGAGACGGGGAGGAGGGAGGGGAGAAGGGAGGGGGAGATGGGGAGGAGGGAGGGAGGAGATGGGGAGGTAGGCAGGGATAATATGGGGGAGGAGGGAGGGAGGAGATGGAGGGGAGCAAATGGGGAGGGGGAGGTGGAGAAGATGTGGGTAGGGAGGAGAGGAATGGGAAGAGAGGGGGAGGCAGAAAAGGGATGAAATGGTGATGGGGGTGTGCAGTAATTGAAGCATGAAGGGAATAATTAACCACACCCATAGCCACACCCACACATCATGCCACCTACTTCAGTGAAGCTCTCCACATTGTTGACAAACAATTCCAGGCTATGCCAGAGACCATCATCAATGTGGGCGTCGGCCACCAAAGTGAGAGCAGGACTCCTTGACGTGCTCTTGCGCGAGTACACCACGCTCCCCTCATGCAGCGCCAAGGAAGCCAAACCTCCAAAGTCAGCCAAGAGGGCGTTGGAGGAGCGGGTGCGAACATCCAATTTGAATCTCGCATTGGAGAAGGGAGAGTCTCCTTCAATATTGAGGGAACTGCCTTCACTAAGTCCAATACTCCGACCTGCAAAGAAAGAGTTTTAGCAGAACTCATAGCTAGTGTATGGTACAGTACTGGCACACTAGTGTATGGTACAGTACTAGCACACTAGTGTATGGTACAGTACTGGCACACTAGTGTATGGTACAGTACTGGCACACTAGTGTATGGTACAGTACTAGCACACTAGTGTATGGTACAGTACTGGCACACTAGTGTATGGTACAGTACTGGCACACTAGTGTATGGTACAGTACTGGCACACTAGTGTATGGTACAGTACTGGCACACTAGTGTATGGTACAGTACTGGCACACTAGTGTATGGTACAGTACTAGCACACTAGTGTATGGTACAGTACTGGCACACTAGTGTATGGTACAGTACTGGCACACTAGTGTATGGTACAGTACTGGCACACTAGTGTATGGTACAGTACTGGCACACTAGTGTATGGTACAGTACTGGCACACTAGTGTATGGTACAGTACTGGCACACTAGTGTATGGTACAGTACTGGCACACTAGTGTATGGTACAGTACTGGCACACTAGTGTATGGTACAGTACTGGCACACTAGTGTATGGTACAGTACTGGCACACTAGTGTATGGTACAGTACTGGCACACTAGTGTATGGTACAGTACTGGCACACTAGTGTATGGTACAGTACTGGCACACTAGTGTATGGTACAGTACTGGCACACTAGTGTATGGTACAGTACTGGCACACTAGTGTATGGTACAGTACTGGCACACTAGTGTATGGTACAGTACTGGCACACTAGTGTATGGTACAGTACTGGCACACTAGTGTATGGTACAGTACTGGCACACTAGTGTATGGTACAGTACTAGCACACTAGTGTATGGTACAGTACTGGCACACTAGTGTATGGTACAGTACTGGCACACTAGTGTATGGTACAGTACTAGTGTATGGTACAGTACTAGCACACTAGTGTATGGTACAGTACTGGCACACTAGTGTATGGTACAGTACTGGCACACTAGTGTATGGTACAGTACTGGCACACTAGTGTATGGTACAGTACTGGCACACTAGTGTATGGTACAGTACTGGCACACTAGTGTATGGTACAGTACTGGCACACTAGTGTATGGTACAGTACTACTAGTGTATGGTACAGTACTAGCACACTAGTGTATGGTACAGTACTACTAGTGTATGGTACAGTACTGGCACACTAGTGTATGGTACAGTACTAGTGTATGGTACAGTACTGGCACACTAGTGTATGGTACAGTACTGGCACACTAGTGTATGGTACAGTACTGGCACACTAGTGTATGGTACAGTACTGGCACACTAGTGTATGGTACAGTACTGGCACACTAGTGTATGGTACAGTACTAGCACACTAGTGTATGGTACAGTACTGGCACACTAGTGTATGGTACAGTACTAGCACACTAGTGTATGGTACAGTACTGGCACACTAGTGTATGGTACAGTACTGGCACACTAGTGTATGGTACAGTACTGGCACACTAGTGTATGGTACAGTACTGGCACACTAGTGTATGGTACAGTACTAGCACACTAGTGTATGGTACAGTACTGGCACACTAGTGTATGGTACAGTACTGGCACACTAGTGTATGGTACAGTACTGGCACACTAGTGTATGGTACAGTACTAGTGTATGGTACAGTACTGGCACACTAGTGTATGGTACAGTACTGGCACACTAGTGTATGGTACAGTACTAGCACACTAGTGTATGGTACAGTACTGGCACACTAGTGTATGGTACAGTACTGGCACACTAGTGTATGGTACAGTACTGGCACACTAGTGTATGGTACAGTACTGGCACACTAGTGTATGGTACAGTACTGGCACACTAGTGTATGGTACAGTACTAGCACACTAGTGTATGGTACAGTACTGGCACACTAGTGTATGGTACAGTACTGGCACACTAGTGTATGGTACAGTACTGGCACACTAGTGTATGGTACAGTACTGGCACACTAGTGTATGGTACAGTACTGGCACACTAGTGTATGGTACAGTACTAGCACTAGTGTATGGTACAGTACTGGCACACTAGTGTATGGTACAGTACTAGCACTAGTGTATGGTACAGTACTGGCACACTAGTGTATGGTACAGTACTGGCACACTAGTGTATGGTACAGTACTGGCACACTAGTGTATGGTACAGTACTGGCACACTAGTGTATGGTACAGTACTGGCACACTAGTGTATGGTACAGTACTGGCACACTAGTGTATGGTACAGTACTGGCACACTAGTGTATGGTACAGTACTGGCACACTAGTGTATGGTACAGTACTAGCACACTAGTGTATGGTACAGTACTGGCACACTAGTGTATGGTACAGTACTGGCACACTAGTGTATGGTACAGTACTAGCACACTAGTGTATGGTACAGTACTGGCACACTAGTGTATGGTACAGTACTGGCACACTAGTGTATGGTACAGTACTGGCACACTAGTGTATGGTACAGTACTGGCACACTAGTGTATGGTACAGTACTGGCACACTAGTGTATGGTACAGTACTGGCACACTAGTGTATGGTACAGTACTAGCACACTAGTGTATGGTACAGTACTAGCACACTAGTGTATGGTACAGTACTGGCACACTAGTGTATGGTACAGTACTGGCACACTAGTGTATGGTACAGTACTGGCACACTAGTGTATGGTACAGTACTGGCACACTAGTGTATGGTACAGTACTAGCACACTAGTGTATGGTACAGTACTGGCACACTAGTGTATGGTACAGTACTGGCACACTAGTGTATGGTACAGTACTGGCACACTAGTGTATGGTACAGTATACTAGCACACTAGTGTATGGTACAGTACTGGCACACTAGTGTATGGTACAGTACTGGCACACTAGTGTATGGTACAGTACTAGCACACTAGTGTATGGTACAGTACTGGCACACTATTGTATGGTACAGTACTGGCACACTAGTGTATGGTACAGTACTGGCACACTAGTGTATGGTACAGTACTGGCACACTAGTGTATGGTACAGTACTGGCACACTAGTGTATGGTACAGTACTGGCACACTAGTGTATGGTACAGTACTGGCACACTAGTGTATGGTACAGTACTGGCACACTAGTGTATGGTACAGTACTGGCACACTAGTGTATGGTACAGTACTGGCACACTAGTGTATGGTACAGTACTGGCACACTAGTGTATGGTACAGTACTGGCACACTAGTGTATGGTACAGTACTGGCACACTAGTGTATGGTACAGTACTAGCACACTAGTGTATGGTACAGTACTGGCACACTAGTGTATGGTACAGTACTAGCACTAGTGTATGGTACAGTACTAGCACACTAGTGTATGGTACAGTACTGGCACACTAGTGTATGGTACAGTACTGGCACACTAGTGTATGGTACAGTACTGGCACACTAGTGTATGGTACAGTACTGGCACACTAGTGTATGGTACAGTACTGGCACACTAGTGTATGGTACAGTACTGGCACACTAGTGTATGGTACAGTACTGGCACACTAGTGTATGGTACAGTACTGGCACACTAGTGTATGGTACAGTACTGGCACACTAGTGTATGGTACAGTACTGGCACACTAGTGTATGGTACAGTACTGGCACACTAGTGTATGGTACAGTACTGGCACACTAGTGTATGGTACAGTACTGGCACACTAGTGTATGGTACAGTACTGGCACACTAGTGTATGGTACAGTACTGGCACACTAGTGTATGGTACAGTACTAGCACTAGTGTATGGTACAGTACTGGCACACTAGTGTATGGTACAGTACTGGCACACTAGTGTATGGTACAGTACTGGCACACTAGTGTATGGTACAGTACTGGCACACTAGTGTATGGTACAGTACTGGCACACTAGTGTATGGTACAGTACTAGCACACTAGTGTATGGTACAGTACTGGCACACTAGTGTATGGTACAGTACTGGCACACTAGTGTATGGTACAGTACTGGCACACTAGTGTATGGTACAGTACTGGCACACTAGTGTATGGTACAGTACTGGCACACTAGTGTATGGTACAGTACTGGCACACTAGTGTATGGTACAGTACTGGCACACTAGTGTATG
>JAQNBH010000011.1:1143378-1260878 GCA_028752905.1 Cladorhizidae sp. MBARI D1340-BT2
TCCCTATCACTCTCCTCCCTATCACTCTCCTCCCTATCACTCTCCTCCCTATCACTCTCCTCCCTATCACTCTCCTCCCTATCACTCTCCTCCCTATCACTCTCCTCCCTATCACTCTCCTCCCTATCACTCTCCTCCCTATCACTCTCCTCCCTATCACTCTCCTCCCTATCACTCTCCCCCCTATCACTCACACCAGCCCACCCCCATCATTCCCACCACTTCACCTATCACTCCCACCTCCCCCATCTTCCCACCACACTCTCACCCCCCCCCCCCACACACACACACACACGCCACTATATTCCTCCTTCCCCCAACCCACACCCTTACCCTATCTCTTATCTCCATGGTCACACTGTGCCACTCGCCATCATTCAGTCTCTGCTCCGAGCCAGTGCTGAGGACCGTGGCTACTCCTCCAAATGACACACTCACTCTCACCTGTCCCAGGAGCACTTCAACAGTCACATGATCCAGCCTCCTGTCCAGCCTCCCCACGTAGAAAAGAAGCCCACCGGATGTGATGGTGGCAAATGACAGTGACATTCTGAACCTGGTGGTGCTGGAAAGTATCGGCAGAGCCAGAAATGAACCGGAAGTGAAACTAGCCGTCCAGAGTTCACAGTTGGAGGCCGAATATTCATCCCCCCACAGGCATTTTTCACAGACAGGTTGCTTGTATCCGTCAGAGAAAGTGACGGAACAGGACCCCCCGTACTTACAGGGGTTAGGGGTGCAGGGGTCACAGGATGGTGAGGAGCAGAGCTGGGAGCAGTTTTTGCCGGCAGTTCCGGCCGGACACTGGCAGATGTAATCAGCTACCAGATCCACGCACGTGGCCCCAAATGAACACGGCCCTTCACCTACACACTCATCAATCTCCGAAGTGCAAAGGTCATGTCTGGAGTAGCCGGGAGGACAAGAGCAGCGGTGAGCATGGGAGAATGAGTGGGAGGAGTGATAGACCACGCCTGGGGTGACTATGGACGTCATCATAGTGGGTGTGGCTTCCTCTAGTGGGTGGAGCTGGAGGAGGGGCTGACATGTTTGCAAGTTCTGGCAGCTATCTGCAGTGCACGTGTCTTGGGAGAGGTCGTAATGAATGGGAGAGTCTTCCTTGTTGAAGTATAAGAGCCCATGAAGCGCCTTGTGGGAAATATACCCGCGAGGAATGTCTCGCCACCTCACAGCTAGCATCAGCTCTACACCTCCGCCATTATAGTCGCTGTTCACAAAACCTTGTACCCCACACACCTCCACGTTATCTCGAGAGGTCTCGGCAAGTTCTGACACAAACCACAAGAAAGACTCCAAGTGGACGGACAGGAAATGCTCTGTACTCACACCCCCGAACAGAACTGCCACGGCATTCTCCAGCGTGGTGTTGGTAAGGATGGTCACATACACAGGCACAGATGCCACACCCATGCTTGCGCTGGAAGATGCCGAGACACTGAGCACGTGAAGTCTGGAACTGGCGCTGCTTCTGATGGAGAGAAGACCGGAGGATGGCTGGAGGTCGAAGTGACGGTGGACGTCTGGGGAAGGAGAGGAGAGGAGGGAGAAGGTGAGAGGGACATCTTTAGGATAGTCCACGCTGAGAATGCCGAGGGTGATTGAGGGTGGGAGAGAGGAGAGGTAGGCAGTCAGGTATATGGTAAGGGGTGAGATCACAGGCGCATTTATATCGCTGGAGATCATTACCTCGACGATGGTAGAGGAAGAAAGCGAGAGATGCTCGGCTCTTACGACGAGTTTGTATTGACCGGCTTGTATGTCGGGGATGATTTCCACTGCAGCCAGAATATTTCCATCGGAGTCCACTTCAAATAATGAAGAGGCCAGCCCTGCCCCGATAACACTATAGCAGAGACTTGACCCATTCACTGACAAATCTCGAGTTGCAGCACTGACTCTAGTAAGAACAGAACCGCTCATCACTCTGGAGTTGATGTAGAGGGAGTATTTCTCCTGAGAGAACACGGGTGGCTCGTCGATAATGTCTTCCACCTCCACGAGCAATGCCACAGAAGACATCATAGGAGGTGTGCCGCTGTCAATGGCTAGTATGTTGAGGTGGTAGGCACTTCTCACCTCCCTGTCTAACCCCCCAGTCGTGTACACACGCCCCGAGTCACTCACTCTGAAGACATGTAAAGCACCAACGTCTCCTGTCAATTCATAATGAACCTGAGCATTTATTGCTGAGTCAGCATCCATTGCTCTGACCTGTAAAACAGAGGTCATAGTGATGTTTTCCTGTACAGAGACTTGCAGGGAAGTTGCGCTAAACTCAGGAGCATTGTCGTTGACATCCTGCACGAATATAATGACCTCAGTGGATGATGACATTGGGATCTCCCCACCATCTGTTGCCATGACAACAAGGGTGTGGTTATAAGAAGGAGAAAGAGAGGGATCCTCGTAGTCTAGAATTTTCCCTGCCTTCAGCATGATAGCTCCACTCCGCCCATCAATTTGGAAAGTGTCACTTGCTGACCTGAACGAATACGTCACACGACCATTGACCCCTTCATCACCGTCCTCCGCTGACACTCCAATTAACACCTCCTCCTCCCCTACATTTTCAGGAATGGTGACTCGGTAAAGCGTGGATAGAAATGTTGGAGTTTTGTCATTTACATCCAGAACCTTCACTTGCAGCCGAGTGCTGGTCTCCAGCACCTGTTCCCTCTCTCCTTCGGTACTGGACGACACTACCACCACCAACTCGTAGCTGGACCGCTTCTCCCTATCCAGCAGGCCATGCACACGCACGATCCCCGCACTGATCATGAACACTCCTCCCACATTCCCAGACTGGATGAAGTACTGCTCTCTCCCGGTTGTTGTGGCAGCGGCTGGGAGGGCTATCACAAACACTGGCATCATGAACTCTCCCTCACTGACCTCAGCGTGGTATTCTTGAGCCCACTCTGTCCGAGTCACGTTGGAAAGGATGACCAACACCTCCACATTGGTCTCACTTGAACGAGAAGGAGTTCCTCCGTCTCTCCCCACCACCACTAGCATGTAGTCACGCCTGTCCTCACGACGCAGACTCAACCGAGTAGAAATAACACCCGTGGAGGAGTCAAGGGCAAAGGTCGCAGATATGCTTGACTCCATCATGGGAGAAAATGAGTAAGTTATTTCACCCAACACTCCGCTGTCCGCATCATCGGCTGTTGCTATGGTAACATACGTCCCGACCGGCTCTCCTTCCCTGGCGCACGCATTGTGTCTCCCCCGACCAAATATGGGTGTGTGTTCATTGATGTTGGTTACCAGGATAGTTACGGCTACCTCAGAAACAAGGTGTGGTCTAGCCAGAGAGCGAGCCTGTACTCGCAGATCATGTGTCTCAGACTCCTCGTAATCCAGAGACGACGTCAGCATGAGATGCCCTGAAGCTGTGTTAACTAGGAACATAACAGAGTCAGCCTCGCGGCCAGCGGGCACGACCAAGTGGTACTCCAGCACATCCAAAGGTGCTGAGTCAGCAACAGAGGCCTGCAGAGATAAAATGGCGGAGTTGACTGTCGTGTTCTCTGGGAGTTGCACTGAGTAGGATGACTGTTTGAAGACGGGAATATTGTCAGCCACGTCGGTGATATATATGTCAACAACAGCTAGGCTGCTCCTGGGCGGAGTACCATGGTCACGGACCAACAAGGTCATGTGATAGTTGGTGCGTATCTCATAGTCTAATGGAAGGGCCAGAGAGAGAGTGAAGGAAGTGGAGGAGGAGGCAGATATGGAGAACGTGTGGCCGGCATTGTTAAGGAGAGCACAGTGAAGGAGAGAGTTAAAGTGAGTATCTTCATCGATAATGGAGAAGAGTTGGAGGACATCTCCTACCTGAAGAGAGGGTAGGTGAGGAGCAGAGGAGATAGAGAGGGAGGAAGGAGGGGGGGGGGGATATTGCAGGGTGGGGGGGGGGGGGGATATTGCAGGGTGGGGGGGGGGGGATATTGCAGTAATTACAAATGACATGGTTGGAGGAGCAAGGAAAGTGACCAGACCAGCTGTCTCAGCTACAACCCATCCTCGTCTCCTTGACATGGAAGTCAACTATAAACATCATGGAGACCAAGCTGCACCATGTACAGTTCTTCTCCCTCCCTGGCAGGCACCATGTACAGTTCTTCTCCCTCCACAGAGATATTCATAGCTTGAGCATAGTAGAAGCATTGGAAACAAGTCGCGTGCAATAATAGTTCTTCACAGAAATTACTAGCACGAGCCACAGCTACCCCCAACCCCCAGCACATGCCACAGCAATACCCCCACCTCAGCACGTGCCACAGCTGCCCCCACACCTCAGCACGTGCCACAGCTGCCCCCACACCTCAGCACGTGCCACAGCTGCCCCCACACCTCAGCACGTGCCACAGCTGCCCCCACACCTCAGCACGTGCCACAGCTGCCCCCACACCTCAGCACGTGCCACAGCTACCCCCACACCTCATCACGTGCCACAGCAATAACCACACCCCTCAGCTTCTCTTTCCTTCCTGTGGGTTGTGTCCACCTGCAGTAGTCACTAACTCACAAGCCAGATAGCTTTCTGGATGTGAAGAGATGGGGCTTGTCCCACAGTCTCCACAGTCCTTTGTCCAGAAGTTGCCCACAATGGTGCAAAAAAAACAGGAAACAGGCCAAACATTTACCTGGCACAGAGTCCTGCTAAGGGAAATACCCCTAATAGGAGTGTTAAGTGGAGACAGCTGGGAACACCTTGAACTTAATTTAAGTGCTTGAGTCTTGAGTTGAACGCCATAGAAACTACTGAAGTGCATTAGCCAGCACAATAGTCCACTTTGAAAGATTTGAACAGCAACACACACAGCATGTTACAAATTGACTTTCTTTATATGTGTGTATCCGCTTTTACTTGCCAGCTACCACCACACAGAGTGTAGGAGCACAGGTTGGTGGTGAGTACTCACAGGCTCTGGGTTGCTAGGTGACCTCACACAGAGTGTAGGAGCACAGGTTGGTGGTGAGTACTCACAGGCTCTGGGTTGCTAGGTGACACCTCCACAAGGAGCACAGGTTGGTGGTGAGTACTCACAGGCTCTGGGTTGCTAGGTGACACCTCCACACAGAGTGTAGGAGCACAGGTTGGTGGTGAGTACTCACAGGCTCTGGGTTGCTAGGTGACACCTCCACACAGAGTGTAGGAGCACAGGTTGGTGGTGAGTACTCACAGGCTCTGGGTTGCTAGGTGACCTCACACAGAGTGTAGGAGCACAGGTTGGTGGTGAGTATTCACAGGCTCTGGGTTGCTAGGTGACACCTCCACACAGAGTGTAGGAGCACAGGTTGGTGGTGAGTACTCACAGGCTCTGGGTTGCTAGGTGACACCTCCACACAGAGTGTAGGAGCACAGGTTGGTGGTGAGTATACTCACAGGCTCTGGGTTGCTAGGTGACACCTCCACACAGAGTGTAGGAGCACAGGTTGGTGGTGAGTACTCACAGGCTCTGGGTTGCTAGGTGACCTCACACAGAGTGTAGGAGCACAGGTTGGTGGTGAGTACTCACAGGCTCTGGGTTGCTAGGTGACACCTCCACACAGAGTGTAGGAGCACAGGTTGGTGGTGAGTACTCACAGGCTCTGGGTTGCTAGGTGACACCTCCACACAGAGTGTAGGAGCACAGGTTGGTGGTGAGTACTCACAGGCTCTGGGTTGCTAGGTGACACCTCCACACAGAGTGTAGGAGCACAGGTTGGTGGTGAGTACTCACAGGCTCTGGGTTGCTAGGTGACCTCACACAGAGTGTAGGAGCACAGGTTGGTGGTGAGTATTCACAGGCTCTGGGTTGCTAGGTGACACCTCCACACAGAGTGTAGGAGCACAGGTTGGTGGTGAGTACTCACAGGCTCTGGGTTGCTAGGTGACACCTCCACACAGAGTGTAGGGGCACAGGTTGGTGGTGAGTATACTCACAGGCTCTGGGTTGCTAGGTGACACCTCCACACAGAGTGTAGGAGCACAGGTTGGTGGTGAGTACTCACAGGCTCTGGGTTGCTAGGTGACCTCACACAGAGTGTAGGAGCACAGGTTGGTGGTGAGTACTCACAGGCTCTGGGTTGCTAGGTGACACCTCCACACAGAGTGTAGGAGCACAGGTTGGTGGTGAGTACTCACAGGCTCTGGGTTGCTAGGTGACACCTCCACACAGAGTGTAGGAGCACAGGTTGGTGGTGAGTACTCACAGGCTCTGGGTTGCTAGGTGACCTCAAACAGAGTGTAGGAGCACAGGTTGGTGGTGAGTACTCACAGGCTCTGGGTTGCTAGGTGACACCTCCACACAGAGTGTAGGAGCACAGGTTGGTGGTGAGTACTCACAGGCTCTGGGTTGCTAGGTGACACCTCCACACAGAGTGTAGGAGCACAGGTTGGTGGTCAGTACTCACAGGCTCTGGGTTGCTAGGTGACACCTCCACACAGAGTGTAGGAGCACAGGTTGGTGGTGAGTACTCACAGGCTCTGGGTTGCTAGGTGACACCTCCACACAGAGTGTAGGAGCACAGGTTGGTGGTGAGTACTCACAGGCTCTGGGTTGCTAGGTGACACCTCCACACAGAGTGTAGGAGCACAGGTTGGTGGTGAGTACTCACAGGCTCTGGGTTGCTAGGTGACACCTCCACAAGGAGCACAGGTTGGTGGTGAGTACTCACAGGCTCTGGGTTGCTAGGTGACACCTCCACACAGAGTGTAGGAGCACAGGTTGGTGGTGAGTACTCACAGGCTCTGGGTTGCTAGGTGACACCTCCACACAGAGTGTAGGAGCACAGGTTGGTGGTGAGTACTCACAGGCTCTGGGTTGCTAGGTGACCTCACACAGAGTGTAGGAGCACAGGTTGGTGGTGAGTACTCACAGGCTCTGGGTTGCTAGGTGACCTCACACAGAGTGTAGGAGCACAGGTTGGTGGTGAGTACTCACAGGCTCTGGGTTGCTAGGTGACACCTCCACACAGAGTGTAGGAGCACAGGTTGGTGGTGAGTACTCACAGGCTCTGGGTTGCTAGGTGACACCTCCACACAGAGCACAGGTTGGTGGTGAGTACTCACAGGCTCTGGGTTGCTAGGTGACACCTCCACACAGAGTGTCGGAGCACAGGTTGGTGGTGAGTACTCACAGGCTCTGGGTTGCTAGGTGACACCTCCACACAGAGTGTCGGAGCACAGGTTGGTGGTGAGTACTCACAGGCTCTGGGTTGCTAGGTGACACCTCCACACAGAGTGTAGGAGCATAGGTTGGTGGTGAGTACTCACAGGCTCTGGGTTGCTAGGTGACACCTCCACACAAGAGTGTAGGAGCACAGGTTGGTGGTGAGTACTCACAGGCTCTGGGTTGCTAGGTGACCTCACACAGAGTGTAGGAGCACAGGTTGGTGGTGAGTACTCACAGGCTCTGGGTTGCTAGGTGACACCTCCACACAGAGTGTAGGAGCACAGGTTGGTGGTGAGTACTCACAGGCTCTGGGTTGCTAGGTGACACCTCCACACAGAGTGTACACAGGTTGGTGGTGAGTACTCACAGGCTCTGGGTTGCTAGGTGACACCTCCACACAGAGTGTAGGAGCACAGGTTGGTGGTCAGTACTCACAGGCTCTGGGTTGCTAGGTGACACCTCCACACAGAGTGTAGGAGCACAGGTTGGTGGTGAGTACTCACAGGCTCTGGGTTGCTAGGTGACACCTCCACACAGAGTGTAGGAGCACAGGTTGGTGGTGAGTATTCACAGGCTCTGGGTTGCTAGGTGACACCTCCACACAGAGTGTAGGAGCACAGGTTGGTGGTGAGTACTCACAGGCTCTGGGTTGCTAGGTGACACCCCCACACAGAGGAGCACAGGTTGGTGGTGAGTACTCACAGGCTCTGGGTTGCTAGGTGACACCTCCACACAGAGTGTAGGAGCACAGGTTGGTGGTGAGTACTCACAGGCTCTGGGTTGCTAGGTGACACCTCCACACAGAGTGTAGGAGCACAGGTTGGTGGTGAGTACTCACAGGCTCTGGGTTGCTAGGTGACCTCACACAGAGTGTAGGAGCACAGGTTGGTGGTGAGTACTCACAGGCTCTGGGTTGCTAGGTGACACCTCCGCACAGAGTGTAGGAGCACAGGTTGGTGGTGAGTACTCACAGGCTCTGGGTTGCTAGGTGACACCTCCGCACAGAGTGTAGGAGCACAGGTTGGTGGTGAGTACTCACAGGCTCTGGGTTGCTAGGTGACACCTCCGCACAGAGTGTACACAGGTTGGTGGTGAGTACTCACAGGCTCTGGGTTGCTAGGTGACACCTCCACACAGAGTGTAGGAGCACAGGTTGGTGGTGAGTACTCACAGGCTCTGGGTTGCTAGGTGACACCTCCACACAGAGTGTAGGAGCACAGGTTGGTGGTGAGTACTCACAGGCTCTGGGTTGCTAGGTGACACCTCCACACAGAGTGTAGGAGCACAGGTTGGTGGTGAGTACTCACAGGCTCTGGGTTGCTAGGTGACACCTCCACACAGAGTGTAGGAGCACAGGTTGGTGGTGAGTACTCACAGGCTCTGGGTTGCTAGGTGACCTCACACAGAGTGTAGGAGCACAGGTTGGTGGTGAGTACTCACAGGCTCTGGGTTGCTAGGTGACACCTCCACACAGAGTGTAGGAGCACAGGTTGGTGGTGAGTATTCACAGGCTCTGGGTTGCTAGGTGACACCTCCACACAGAGTGTAGGAGCACAGGTTGGTGGTGAGTACTCACAGGCTCTGGGTTGCTAGGTGACACCTCCACACAGAGTGTAGGAGCACAGGTTGGTGGTGAGTACTCACAGGCTCTGGGTTGCTAGGTGACACCTTCACACAGAGTGTAGGAGCACAGGTTGGTGGTGAGTACTCACAGTCTCTGGGTTGCTAGGTGACACCTCCACACAGAGTGTAGGAGCACAGGTTGGTGGTGAGTACTCACAGGCTCTGGGTTGCTAGGTGACACCTCCACACAGAGCACAGGTTGGTGGTGAGTACTCACAGGCTCTGGGTTGCTAGGTGACACCTCCACACAGAGTGTAGGAGCACAGGTTGGTGGTGAGTATACTCACAGGCTCTGGGTTGCTAGGTGACACCTCCACACAGAGTGTAGGAGCACAGGTTGGTGGTGAGTACTCACAGGCTCTGGGTTGCTAGGTGACACCTCCACACAGAGTGTAGGAGCACAGGTTGGTGGTGAGTACTCACAGGCTCTGGGTTGCTAGGTGACACCTCCACACAGAGTGTAGGAGCACAGGTTGGTGGTGAGTACTCACAGGCTCTGGGTTGCTAGGTGACACCTCCACACAGAGTGTAGGAGCACAGGTTGGTGGTGAGTACTCACAGGCTCTGGGTTGCTAGGTGACACCTCCACACAGAGTGTAGGAGCACAGGTTGGTGGTGAGTACTCACAGGCTCTGGGTTGCTAGGTGACACCTCCACACAGAGTGTCAGGTTGGTGTGTGAGCGCTCACAGGCTCTGGTTGAGAAGCATGTGGGCTATTTAGGAAAGTTAGTGGATGAATATCTGTCCAGTCATGATGGCTGACATAGTAGCATTAGTGCAGTTATGCAGAATACAGAGAGAGAAGCTTCAAAGAGGCATCAAAAGATCTCTTGTCTCCTCCATCTCTTGTGTACATCATTTCAAGAGAAATTGTTACAATTCTGTTGCTATTAACAAGATTGTAGCTAGGCAGGAGTTAATGAGGCATTAATAAGATTGTAGCCAGCTGGGGGTTAATGTGGCATGTCTGAGCAACTGTGATTGGCGCAGAGGAAATTATAATTTAATGAGGTGATTATTTGTGGGCGTAGACATACCAGCCTCGGCTCATTGGTCGGACCAGCCAACCACATCCTCAGTTAAGATAGAGCTATGCAGAGCTATGGCACCACCTACCTAGTCCATAGCCTTAGCCCTTCATATAGCAGGGACCATGCTGTTCTCAGTGGTCTAGGATTAGGCTGGGTGCATGTAGCTAGCACCCACCATGCTGTTCTCAGTGGTCTAGGATTAGGCTGGTGCATGTAGCTAGCACACACCATGCTGTTCTCAGTGGTCTAGTATTAGGCTGGGTGCATGTAGCTAGCACCCACCATGCTGTTCTCAGTGGTCTAGTATTAGGCTGGGTGCATGTAGCTAGCACACACCATGCTGTTCTCAGTGGTCTAGGATTAGGCTGGGTGCATGTAGCTAGCACCCACCATGCTGTTCTCAGTGGTCTAGGATTAGGCTGGGTGCATGTAGCTAGCACCCACCATGCTGTTCTCAGTGGTCTAGGATTAGGCTGGGTGCATGTAGCTAGCACCCACCATGCTGTTCTCAGTGGTCTAGGATTAGGCTGGGTGCATGTAGCTAGCACCCACCATGCTGTTCTCAGTGGTCTAGGATTAGGCTGGGTGCATGTAGCTAGCACACACCATGCTGTTCTCAGTGGTCTAGGATTAGGCTGGGTGCATGTACATGTACATGTAGTTAGCACCCACCATGCTGTTCTCAGTGGTCTAGGATTAGGCTGGGTGCATGTAGCTAGCACACACCATGCTGTTCTCAGTGGTCTAGGATTAGGCTGGGTGCATGTAGCTAGCACCCACCATGCTGTTCTCAGTGGTCTAGGATTAGGCTGGGTGCATGTAGCTAGCACCCACCATGCTGTTCTCAGTGGTCTAGGATTAGGCTGGGTGCATGTAGCTAGCACACACCATGCTGTTCTCAGTGGTCTAGGATTAGGCTGGGTGCATGTAGCTAGCACCCACCATGCTGTTCTCAGTGGTCTAGGATTAGGCTGGGTGCATGTAGCTAGCACACACCATGCTGTTCTCAGTGGTCTAGGATTAGGCTGGGTCCATGTAGCTAGCACCCACAACGCTGTTCTCAGTGGTCTAGGATTAGGCTGGGTGCATGTAGCTAGCACCCACCATGCTGTTCTCAGTGGTCTAGGATTAGGCTGGGTGCATGTAGCTAGCACCCACAACGCTGTTCTCAGTGGTCTAGGATTAGGCTGGGTACATGTAGCTAGCACCCACCATGGTGTTCTCAGTGGTCTAGGATTAGGCTGGGTGCATGTAGCTAGCACCCACCATGCTGTTCTCAGTGGTCTAGGATTAGGCTGGGTGCATGTAGCTAGCACCCACCATGCTGTTCTCAGTGGTAGGATTAGGCTGGGTGCATGTAGCTAGCACCCACCATGCTGTTCTCAGTGGTCTAGGATTAGGCTGGGTGCATGTAGCTAGCACCCACCATGCTGTTTCTTATGTGTTTGTCTCCTCCACCTCCCACCTCACATCCCTCCCCCCTCCACCTCCCCCATCCACCTCCTCCATGACTCACTGGTGCATCTTCAAGAATGCTCAGATTGAAATAGGTGCCATCTTGAAAAGTGGGTGTGTGATCATTGTCATCCAATACAGAGATTTCATAGGAGAGCGAGTGTTGCACATCACCATCATGAGATGTCACTATCACCATCAACATAGACACCTCCACTGCCTCTCTGTCTATCTTACCTATGGCAGGGAAGGGGGAGAGGAGAAGAGGAGAAAGGAAGGGAAGGAGGGGAGGAGGAAGGGGAGAGAGCAGTTCAGATGAAGTGCTTCACTGTCCAGAACTTCTTTCTCAGCACTGACTATCAACCATACATGTGTGTGTGTGTGGTGTGTGTGTGTGTGTGCATGTGGTGTGTTGTGTGCATGGTGTGTGTGTGATGTGTGTGGTGTGTGTGTGTGTGGTCTGTGATGTGTGTTGTGTGTGTGGTGTGTGTGTGTGTGATCATATGTGTGTGGTGTGTGTTGTGTTGTGTGTGGTGTGTATGGTGTGTATGGTGGTATTGACAGAAGCTGCCTTTTGATTGGAGTGGAAACAATGAGAGCACGGGAATCTCCTGAGCTCAACAGACTGCCTGGACCAGCGGAGACATGAGGAGGCATGTTAAACTGCATCCTCAAAATTGGCACTGGCAAGTGACTGAGCATAGCAACACTAGGAGCTCTTCTCTGCCACACTGAGCATAGTAACACTAGGAGCTCTTCTCTGCCACACTGAGCATAGCAACACTAGGAGCTCTTCTCTGCCACACTTAACATAATAAGACTAGGAGTTCAAGTTGATTATTGAGAAGGTTATTGTAATGTACAAGCAGCTTAAACACTCAGTGCAAACAGATACCCTCTCACTGCCTCGGACAAAGTAAATGAAAATAATCTCATAGTCCATCACATATAACCCTACACACATATGCATATAGTATTATATAGCTATACACATTCACATGCATGTAGTATTATATAACTATACACATGCACATGCATATAGTATTATATAACTATACACATGCACATGCATATAGTATTATATAACTATACACATGCACATGCATATAGTATTATATAGCTATACACATGCACATGCATATAGTATTATATAACTATACACATGCACATGCATATAGTATTATATAACTATACACATGCACATGCATGTAGTATTATATAACTATACACATGCACATGCATATAGCATTATATAACTATAAACATGCACATGCATATTATAGTATTATATAACTATACACATGCACATGCACATAGTATTATATAACTATACACATGTATGCATGCACATGCATATAGTATTATATAGCCACATGCATATAGTAGTATATGACTATACACATGCACAGATATTATATAATAGTGTACACATATTCACATGCACATGTGTGTATATATATAGCTATACACATGTACATGCATACAAGAACACAAGAACAGAAGTTTTTTTTACTAACATGTAGACGGCAACCAATTAGGTGACCCTTTACCATTTAAAAAAAAACATGATTTTAACTGGTAAAGGGTCATCAAACTGGTAGTCTTGTTTCCTGTGTCGTTTTCCCCCCTATTTTTTTAATTATTATTATTTTTAAATAATCTTATTAACAATCTTGTTTCTAATTATTGTTTCTAATTGTTGTGTTTGCTTGTTCATTTGTTGTTGTTGTTTCTATATATAGTTGAGTGGTAGTGTCAGCAAAGCAATGTCTAAGTCCAAGTTCAGTAAAGGCTAAGTTAGAGTTCAGTATAGGTCAAGTCAGAGGTCAGTATAGGTCAAGTCAGAGTTCAATAGGTCAAGTCATAGTTCAGTATAGGTCAAGTCAGAGTTCAGTACAGGTCAAGTCAGAGTTCAGTATAGGTCAAGTCAGAGTTCAGTATACTAGGTCAAGTCAGAGTTCAGTATAGGTCAAGTCAGAGTTCAGTATAGGTCAAGTCAGAGTTCAGTATAGGTCAAGTCAGAGTTCAAGTCTGAGTTCAGTAAAGGTCAAGTCAGAGTTCAGTAAAGGCCAACTCCAAGCTTCTTGGTCTCCATCAGTGTCTTCTTTTAAAACCTGCTTCTACATGTAGTAGCTTGTTGCACACTAAACATGTCAGCTGTTTTGTTCCCATGTAGGCAGTGCTGGTGTTCACCAGTTTTACATGATTTGTTTGTGGGCTGTACCATATATCAGCTGCAGGACTTAGTAACAGTTGTCAGGAGGACTTAGTAACAGTTGCCAGGAGGACTTAGTAACAGTTGCCAGGAGGACTTAGTAACAGTTGCCAGGAGGACTTAGTAACAGTTGCCAGGAGGACTTAGTAACAGTTGCCAGGAGGACTTAGTAACAGTTGCCAGGAGGACTTAGTAACAGTTGCCAGGAGGACTTAGTAACAGTTGCCAGGAGGACTTAGTAACAGTTGTCAGGAGGACTTAGTAACAGTTGTCAGGAGGACTTAGTAACAGTTGTCAGGAGGACTTAGTAACAGTTGCCAGGAGGACTTAGTAACAGTTGCCAGGAGGACTTAGTAACAGTTGCCAGGAGGACTTAGTAACAGTTGCCAGGAGGACTTAGTAACAGTTGCCAGGAGGACTTAGTAACAGTTGTCAGGAGGACTTAGTAACAGTTGTCAGGAGGACTTAGTAACAGTTGTCAGGAGGACTTAGTAACAGTTGTCAGGAGGACTTAGTAACAGTTGTCAGGAGGACTTAGTAACAGTTGTCAGGAGGACTTAGTAACAGTTGCCAGGAGGACTTAGTAACAGTTGCCAGGAGGACTTAGTAACAGTTGCCAGGAGGACTTAGTAACAGTTGCCAGGACGACTTAGTAACAGTTGCCAGGAGGACTTAGTAACAGTTGCCAGGAGGACTTAGTAACAGTTGCCAGGAGGACTTAGTAACAGTTGCCAGGAGGACTTAACAGTTGTCAGGAGGACTTAGTAACAGTTGCCAGGAGGACTTAGTAACAGTTGTCAGGAGGACTTAGTAACAGTTGTCAGGAGGACTTAGTAGCAGTTGTCAGGAGGACTTAGTAACAGTTGTCAGGAGGACTTAGTAACAGTTGTCAGGAGGACTTAGTGACAGTTGCCAGGAGGACTTAGTAACAGTTGTCAGGAGGACTTAGTAACAGTTGTCAGGAGGACTTAGTAACAGTTGTCCAGGAGGACTCCACAACCAAACAGCAGAAGATAACATGAGAATCAACTGAGTCATCTAGCTTGATGGGGTCATCGATGAACTTACTCACTTGATGACCCTTATCACCAAGGTAGTCGTGGACAATTTGGAGTCTTGTGGTATTATGAATGAGCTTGCATGAAAGTTGAGAGGGACAGATAGAAATGACAGACCTTAATGCTGCGAGGTTTTCCTGTCCGCTACCATAGTGACGGGTTCCAGGCACGTGGGAGTTTTTTTTAGCATAGCAGCCAAAAACATCTGGCAGCAAGAAGCTGCCAATGGGAGTAGTCTAGCTGACAGATGAGCTTTTGGGAGGGTGTTTTAGCTGGCCAGTAAGTGATGCTCCTCCCACGCAGGTCAGTGCCACTGCACCTCCCACGCAGGTCAGTGCCACTGCACCCCCCACACAGGTCAGTGCCACTAACCCCCCACACAGGTCAGTGCCACTGCACCCACCACGCAAGTCGTGCCACTACACCTCCCAGCACGTCTGGGAAAAGCTATTGTCTTGATGTTGCCACAAAAATATCTCTATGGAATATCAAAGCTAGCAACATCTAGGACGTCTCTATGGAATATCAGAGCTGGGACGTCTCTATGGAATATCAGAGCTGTAGCAACATCTAGGACGTCTCTATGGATTATCAGAGCTGTAGTAACATCTAGGACGTCTCTATGGAATATCAGAGCTGTAGTAGCATCTAGGACGTCTCTATGGAATATCAGAGCTGGGACGTCTCTATGGAATATCAGAGCTGTAGCAACATCTAGGACGTCTCTATGGAATATCAGAGCTAGCAACATCTGGGATGTCTCTATGGAATATCAGAGCTGTAGTAACATCTAGGACGTCTCTATGGAATATCAGAGCTAGCAACATCTGGGATGTCTCTATGGAATATCAGAGCTGTAGTAACATCTAGGACGTCTCTATGGAATATCAGAGCTGTAGTAACATCTAGGACGTCTCTATGGAATATCAGAGCTGTAGTAACATCTGGGACGTCTCTATGGAATATCAGAGCTAGCAACATCTAGGACGTCTCTATGGAATATCAGAGCTGTAGCAACATCTGGGACATCTCTATGGAATATCAGAGCTGTAGTAACATCTGGGACGTCTCTATGGAATATCAGAGCTGTAGTAACATCTGGACATGAGCTTTCAAAAGTCATAAAAAGATTTTTCTCTAATTGGCACTCCTAGCTCCACCTTCTTCAGGTGTATAAGTTGCGGTCATGCTGACCAAGCACTTCAGCAGGGGGTGTGCATCTGTCAACAAGTTGTAATAAAGATGGAAGATGGAAGATGGAAGATGGAAGATGGAAGATGGAATGGTTAGCCCAACAACACAATCCTTCCACCATTGCTACCTCTGGCTACACACATGCTTCTGGAGCTTTTAAATACTGCATATCCTTGACATGCCAAGATCCTGAGAGGTCATGGTGCAAAGAAGAGGTCATGGTGCAAAGGAGAGTGCTTGATATGCCAAGATCTTGACAATGGAACACAAGGTAAGATCTTGAATGCTCACATGACAAGAAAATCATTGTTCCACACCAAGCAAGCAGATTCTTAAGATCGCAGTTTTTTGTACGATCTTGAAGATTATTTCCACTGCTAATATTTTTCCCGTTAACCATTTATGCCGGCAGACTAAGCATCAGATAAACTTGTCAAAAAATAGTGTAGATGACATCACTAAACATTCCTACACACCATGACATCACTAAACATTCCTACACCATTAACACCATGACATCACTAAACATTCCTACACCATTGACACCATGACATCACTAAACATTCCCACACCATTAACACCATGACATCACTAAACATTCCCACACCATTAACACCATGACATCACTAAACATTCCTACACCATTAACACCATGACATCACTAAACATTCCTACACCATTAACACCATGACATCACTAACATTCCCACACCATTAACACCATGACATCACTAAACATTGCTACACCATTAACACCATGACATCACTAAACATTCCTACACCATTAACACCATGACATCACTAAACATTCCCACACCATTAACACCATGACATCACTAAACATTCCCACACCATTAACACCATGACATCACTAAACATTCCTACACCATTAACACCATGACATCACTAAACATTCCTACACACCATGACATCACTAAACATTCCCACACCATTAACACCATGACATCACTAAACATTCCTACACACCATGACATCACTAAACATTCCTACACCATTAACACCATGTGTATATATTATTATAATATAGATGTCATGAGCTATGATTTTAAATGGTAAAGGGTCCTCTGTGTTGTAGGTGGGTACACTCTCCATGCCAACACCAGTTGTCCTGAAGTAATACTTGCTTCTATTAGTTGTGTCCTGAAGTAATGCTTGTCTCTATTAGTTGTGTCCTGAAGTAATACTTGCTTCTATTAGTTGTGTCCTGAATTAATACTTGCTTCTATTAGTTGTCATGAAGTAATGCTTGTCTCTATTAGTTGTGTCCTGAAGTAATAATTGCTTCTATTAGTTGTGTCCTGAAGTAACACTTGCTTCTATTAGTTGTGTCCTGAAGTAATCTTTGTTTCTATTGGTTGTGTCCTGAAGTAATACTTGTTTCTTTTAGTTGTCCTGAAGTAATGCTTGTCTCTATTAGTTGTGTCCTGAAGTAATGCTTGTCTCTATTAGTTGTCCTGAAGTAATACTTGCTTCTATTAGTTGTGTCCTGAAGTAATACTTGTTTCTATTAGTTGTATCCTGAACTAATACTTGTTTCTATTATTTGTCCTGATGTAACACTTGCTTCTATTAGTTGTGTTCTGAAGTAATATTTGTGTCTATTAGTTGTGTCCTGAAGTAATTCTTGTTTCTATTAGTTGTCCTGAAGTAATACTTGCTTCTATTAGTTGTGTCCTGAATTAATACTTGTTTCTATTAGTTGTGTTCTGAAGTAATACTTGATTGTATTAGTTGTCCTGAAATAATACTAGTTTCTATTAGTTGTGTCCTGAAGTAATACTTGCTTCTATTAGTTGTGTCCTGAAGTAATGCTTGTTTCTATTAGTTGTGTCCTGAAGTAATACTTGTTTCTATTAGTTGTGTCCTGAAGTAATACTTGTTTCTATTAGTTGTGTCCTGAGGTAATACTTGTTTCTATTAGTTGTGTCCTGAAGTAATACTTGCTTCTATTAGTTGTGTCCTGAAGTAATTCTTGTTTCTATTAGTTGTGTCCTGAAGTAATACTTGTTTCTATTAGTTGTGTCCTGAAGTAATACTTGCTTCTATTAGCTGTATCCTGAAGTAATGCTTGTTTCTATTAGTTGTGTCCTGAAGTAATGCTTGTTTCTATTAGTTGTGTCCTGAAGTAATACTTGCTTCTATTAGTCATGTCCTGAAGTAATACTTGCTTCTATTAGTTGTGTCCTGAAGTAATGCAATGTCTCTATTAGTTGTGTCCTGAAGTAATACTTGTTTCTATTAGTTGTCCTGAAGTAATACTTGTCTCTATTAGTTGTGTCCTGAAGTAATACTTGCTTCTATTAGTTGTGTCCTGAAGTAATGCAATGTCTCTATTAGTTGTGTCCTGAAGTAATACTTGTTTCTATTAGTTGTCCTGAAGTAATATATACTTGTCTCTATTAGTTGTGTCCTGAAGTAATACTCGCTTCTATTAGTTGTGTCCTGAAGTAATGCAATGTCTCTATTAGTTGTGTCCTGAAGTAATACTTGTTTCTATTAGTTGTCCTGAAGTAATACTTGTCTCTATTAGTTGTGTCCTGAAGTAATACTTGCTTATATTAGTTGTGTCCTGAAGTAATGCAATGTCTCTATTAGTTGTGTCCTGAAGTAATACTTGTTTCTATTAGTTGTTCTGAAGTAATGCTTGTCTCTATTAGTCGTGTCCTGAAGTAATACTTGCTTCTATTAGCTATTAGTTGTGTCCTGAAGTAATACTTGCTTCTATTAGTTGTGTCCTGAAGTAATGCAATGTCTCTATTAGTTGTGTCCTGAAGTAATACTTGTTTCTATTAATTAGTTGTCCTGAAGTTTGATGTTGTTTCTGTTTGATATTAATAGTCAAGCTGTGGGTCGGCTGTGGCCATGGTGAGGGCTAACCAGGTGTGCACATCTCTCTCAGGGCTGAGACTCGGTGAGTCAGGAGCGACCATGAAATGGATTTTGCTAATTTTTTCCTTGGTTGTACCGCAAACAAGCAGATCTCTCTTCTCCTATTAAAGCCCTCCCCTTGGTAGAGGTTCAGCTACAGCCTCCATCCACAGGCAGCAGTTGCATGGAACACTCTAGAACGACTCAAACATTGTTCTGTTGTTCTAAATAAACAGCATCTCTAGTTCAAGGCCAGACTATCGTGTTGCTGTCGACTGCAGAAGTTGTAGTGGATCATTCAGGATTATACATCAATAGTTTGCAAGCAAACAAACATATCTCCAGATGTTGCTTACTAATACAGCATGTGTGCTAGATTAGTCAACAAGCTCTATACAATTAACAACCTTTACCAGTTCCCATATTTCCCCCCATAATTGATCGGCAATGTCAAGTCACTGGATGTGTTATGATGTCATCACTGGATGTGTTATGACATCATCACTGGATGTGTTAGGAGTGCTGTTATCACTGGATGTGTTATGAATGATGCCATCACTGGATATGTTATGATGTCCACACTGGATGTGTTATGAATGATGTCATCACTGGATGTATTATGAATGATGTCATCACTGGATGTGTTATGAATGATGTCATGTCATCACTGGATGTGTTATGATGTCATCACTGGATGTGTTATGAATGATGTCATCACTAGATGTGTTATGAATGATGCCATCACTGGATGTGCTATGAATGATGTCATCACTAGATGTGCTATGAATGATGTCATGTCATCATTGGATGTGTTATGATGTCATCACTGGATGTGTTATGAATGATGTCATCACTGGATGTGTTATGAATGATGTCATCACTTGAAAGGACGTAAGTTATGGGGTGAGAGAAAGATATGTGCAGACAAATGCCAACATTTTAATTGGTCTGCTGGTGGACTACTTTAGCGATGGAGTCAAGTGAGGCTGGAGGTTTATTTATTGTCGGTTTTTTGCTGTTGCAGCTGAAAGCACCAGATTGGTTGCTAGGCACTGTCAAAGTGCCGAGATACAAGCTTTGTCTTTATGTACGCCTTTTAAAAGGTGTCATAAGTCAAGTCCAGCAAGCGTATTGCACAAGTTATAGTGAGAATTCCCACCATCACTGTGGCTCAAGGTGTAGTGAGAATGCCCACCATCACTGTGGCTCAAGGTGTAGTGAGAATGTCCACCATCACTGTGGCTCAAGTTATAGTGAGAATGCCCACCATCACTGTGGCTCAAGGTGTAGTGAGAATGTCCACCATCACTGTGGCTCAAGGTGTAGTGAGAATGTCCACCATCACTGTGGCTCAAGTTATAGTGAGAATGTCCACCATCACTGTGGCTCAAGTTATAGTGAGAATGCCCACCATCACTGTGGCTCAAGGTGTAGTGAGAATGCCCACCATCACTGTGGCTCAAGGTGTAGTGAGAATGTCCACCATCACTGTGGCTCAAGGTGTAGTGAGAATGTCCACCATCACTGTGGCTCAAGTTATAGTGAGAATGCCCACCATCACTGTGGCTCAAGTTATAGTGAGAATGTCCACCATCACTGTGGCTCAAGGTGTAGTGAGAATGTCCACCATCACTGTGGCTCAAGTTATAGTGAGAATGCCCACCATCACTGTCGCTCAAGGTGTAGTGAGAATGTCCACCATCACTGTGGCTCAAGGTGCAGTGAGAATGTCCACCATCACTGTGGCTCAAGGTGCAGTGAGAATGTCCACCATCACTGTCGCTCAAGGTGTAGTGAGAATGTCCACCATCACTGTGGCTCAAGGTGCAGTGAGAATGCCCACCATCACTGTGGCTCAAGGTGCAGTGAGAATGCCCACCATCACTGTAGCTCAAGTTGTAGTGAGAATGTCCACCATCACTGTGGCTCAAGGTGTAGTGAGAATGTCCACCATCACTGTGGCTCAAGGTGTAGTGAGAATGTCCACCATCACTGTGGCTCAAGGTGCAGTGAGAATGCCCACCATCACTGTGGCTCAAGGTGCAGTGAGAATGCCCACCATCACTGTGGCTCAAGTTGTAGTGAGAATGTCCACCATCACTGTGGCTCAAGGTGCACCTGACATTTTAAAGTAGGCGTAGCCATAATAATCCTAGCAGCTCGAGTGCGAAGATCACACGAATTGTAGTGGGAGGAGCTACTGGCCGGATTGTAGTGGGAGATGCATCATTCAGCACAGGATTCTCCAGTCCATATCTGACCTTAGCTATACCAAAGCGGCACTCAAGACTACCCGCTATTTAAAAGCAGTAGCAGGCACAATGAGGGACGTTTGACTCGTCTGGCAGGATGGAGGACTGTCCCGAGAGATAGCTTCAAGTCCGTGAGAGTCTGTCTCTGGAGAGAGAGTGTGCTGATGTCCATGTTGAGGCCAGTGTGGTGAGCCGTGTGCTTGATGGGAGATGTGCTGAACTCAGACACACCATCAAGAACTCCAGCTGTTCTCATATCTCTAACTTCCCAGCCTGACATGAGATGCTGTGCTGAACTCAGACACACCATCAAGAACTCCAGCTGTTCTCATATCTCTAACTTCCCAGCCTGACATGAGATGCTGTGCTGAACTCAGACACACCATCAAGAACTCCAGCTGTTCTCATATCTCTAACTTCCCAGCCTGACATGAGATGCTGTGCTGAACTCAGACACACCATCAAGCACACGGCTCACCACACTGGCCTCTTATTTTTCTCGCAATGTTCTGTCCTGGTCCAGCTCCCCACAAGGTTGCCATCCAGCACCACACAACTTCCTTTGTCCTTAGGATAGCCCTTCCCTTTGAAGTTTTGTTGTTGTTGTTGTGTTCTTGTTCGTCAATCTTCTGGCTGTGATTGAACTCGTATGCACTGATGCAGATCCCACACAAGTGGAGCCAAAAATTTGTGCTATATATGCCCGCCCTACAAGACACACCCCTCACTGTATGAGGTCCCCAGTCAGCAGATGCTAGCTAGCTAGAGGAGACAGCTCTGCACGACAACATGAAAGGAAGTTGCAGGTAGCCAAACATGACCGACACTGAAAGGTGTCCTGTTCTAGCCGACACTGAAAGGTGTCCTGTTGTAGCCGACACTGCAAGGTGTCCTGTTGTAGCTGACACTGCAAGGTGTCCTGTTGTAGCCGACACTGAAAGGTGTCCTGTTGTAGCTGACACTGAAAGGTGTCCTGTTGTAGCCGACACTGCAAGGTGTCCTGTTGTAGCCGACACTGCAAGGTGTCCTGTTGTAACCGACACTGCAAGGTGTCCTGTTGTAGCCGACACTGAAAGGTGTCCTGTTGTAGCCGACACTGAAAGGTGTCCTGTTGTAGCCGACACTGAAAGGTGTCCTGTTGTAGCCGACACTGAAAGTTGTCCTGTTGTAGCCGACACTGAAAGGTGTCCTGTTGTAGCCAACACTGAAAGGTGTCCTGTTGTAGCAACACTGCAAGGTGTCCTGTTGTAGCCGACACTGAAAGGTGTCCTGTTGTAGCCAGCACTGAAAGGTGTCCTGTTGTAGCCGACACTGCAAGTTGTCCTGTTGTAGCCAACACTGAAAGGTGTCCTGTTGTAGCCGACACTGCAAGTTGTCCTGTTGTAGCCGACACTGAAAGGTGTCCTGTTGTAGCCGACACTGAATGGTGTCCTGTTGTAGCTGACACTGAAAGGTGTCCTGTTGTAGCCGACACTGAAAGGTGTCCGGTCAGGTCTGCAGAGATTCAGGGGAAGTACCAATACGACCGTGAGATGCAGCTCAACCCGAACAGCTGGAGAGAAGTGGTTGGAGAATGGAGTGGCTGTCTCTAGTGTGGACCATTCAAGTGGAGCAGGTGATTTGAAAGATTACCACCAGAAGCATCAGAAAGGAAGTGGCCGTCATGCATTCCACACATCCAATAGCCATTGAGGTGGGTGTGGTGGTGGGAGTGGTCTGGTCCTCTCGCTTCCATCACCAATGCCCTGACTATTTAACCAACAGAAGGAGAAATTATTAATGGATTCCCTCTGCTCCTCATCCTATGGGTCTCCTGGATCTTCTTCATATTCACCTACTGCACTCAACATGCAGACAGTCCAAACTCAGCAGCCATTATGCAGATCTAAAGAGACACTCTCTCCTCCTCCTTCCCCAGTACACAATGTCCCTGATCACTACTTAGCAGCATCCCCTCTCTCTCTCCTGTGAAGCAGTGACTCAAGAAACTATGTCCAGACATCTCTCTTGCAAGGTGATTCTCTCGAGCTCAGCCTCGCTGAGTGCATCTTCCCCATATGGAATTTCACACCACTGAGTCTAAGAGGTGTAGACATGTCAGCTCCTCACAAAACACTTGCAACAGGTCGGGCTATACCACTCCCCACAGGCAACCATTTGCTCTGTATAGAGGGCATTGTCAAGAACTATGCCTAACTCGACCCACCTTCCTCTTAGGGATGCAATTAACAAGACACTGACAGCTGCAACAACTGCTGTGAATGTCCTCATTAGCCAGCTGGCCTGCCAATACATACGTACATACATATATATTGTAAAGTACACACTGGAAGCAAGCGCCCACTTGGCTCTCCTCAGCGCTGCAGGATTGGGCAGAGTGAGGCAAACACTATGCAGTGTGTATGCAAAGCCAACGATAGGATAGGGATAACGATGGCAATCTATTTACAGGCTTGGATGGATGGAGTCGAGGGTTTAGAACTTGAAGAAGTGGCTAGGCATGATAGAGCAACCTGGAAATCCTCAGCCCCCTACCCCCCCCCCCCCCCCCCCCCCCCCCACACGGACTTGCAAACTTCTGATCTGATCATGTGATCATGATGGTATGGGTGTACGTCACTTAGAATAAGCTGTGCAAGTTTTGGGGATGCAAGTACTAACTACACGTAGCAAGCCCCACCCATCTGGCTGTCAAGGTGAAGTATTCTGGGTGCTGACTGTGTTCAATACATTATATATGTGCGTGCGTGTGTGTGTGTGTGCACAGAATTTAACCCTATCTCACCGCAAAAGCTGCAGTCTTCACGGAATTTAACCCTGTATCTCCGTAAAAGCCGCCTAGGAAGTCTTCATGGAATTTAGTAACTCTCACGCTACCTGAAAAGCAATTTAACCGCTAGGTCTATAAAAAGCAGCCGCTCTAATTATAGGACATGTCTATATAGAATTATGCTGAGTCAGCTACAACTTGTCTGTGGACTTCACTTGAGCTGCCACAGAGACTGTGACATATAAGGCCATGAAGTGCAGGGGGCAATGCAGGGGGGGGGGGGGGGGGGGGGGGGGGTTCTATGGAATGCCATATAGTGTACCACTTAACTACTGGCAATGCCACACCTTTTAAAATAAACCACACCTACCATTCATTACATCTACTCCTCCCTTAATTAACTGACTTAATTAACTGAAGAATGAAAACCCATGCACATCCATGGGAGTGGCCAGGATATTTTTTGGGGTGGGGCAAAGTTGGTGGGCAGCATATCACAACGTGTGTGTATATAGATAGCATGGGGTCCAGAAAGTGGAAAAAAATGTTTTTTTTAGTTGGGCAGTCCGGTAAAAAAAATCATGGGATAGCTACATGCTATACGCATATATGCATCACCAGCCCTTTTGTTTCCCGATATTGGGAATAAATAGTAGAAGAAATAGAAGAAACTATAGCAATAATACAACTACAGCATATACAGTTTAGGTTAGAGGTCCAATTCTTCGTTTTATGGAAGAAAAATGTTTCAGAACATTTTCTCTGGAGATGTCCATGTCTCTATGTATGTAAAGGAGAGCTAAACCACAGAGCCTTTCTTCCATCAGGGTTGATCTACTACAACTCTTTAGTCGATGCATGGCTGAAAATGACCGTTCACATGGAACAGAACCAACTGGTAAGGTTAAAATGAGTTTGAGAATAGCACAATTATGCCAATTCTGCTATATAGAGTATATCAATTATGCTCCCAGAATACTAGTTATGCTCAAAATTATGCTACCTATCATACATCATTGGGAAAGCCATATATAGTACAGGATATCTGAGTGTGATTTTTACCAGGGCGAGCGCCCTGGTTGCCCTTATGGCAACTACTCCACTGACATCAATTGACACACACACAACACACACACACACACACACACACACACACACACATGCACACACACACACACAACACATGCACACACACAAAACACACACACACACACACATGCACAGACACACACACAGACACACACACATACACATGCACACACACACACACACACAACACACACACACACATGTACACACACACACACACACACACACACTAAGCTAACCACCATCAATGCCATCACAACCATCGTCTGCCAGGAGCCCCCATATGCCTACCACTCACCCCAAACATACGTGACCATGACTCCAGCTGGGTGCCGGGCCAACCTCAGGGCAGGCTTAATTATTTCTAACTAGGACATTGTGGGCAAGAGAATGGGCCCACGTATGGCCATGTATGCCTGGTAGCTAGAGACTCCCTCACATCTAGAGGGTGATGCATATAGATACAGGTGGAGGGGGGCTCACATCTAGAGGGTGATGCATATAGATACAGGTGGAGGATGGCTCACATCTAGAGGGTGATGCATATAGATACAGGTGGAGGGTGGCTCACATCTAGAGGGTGATGCATATAGATACAGGTGGAGGTTGGCTCACATCTAGAGGGTGATGCATATAGATACAGGTGGAGGATGGCTCATCTGCAAGAATCCTTGTTGGCCAATTTCTAGCTGGCTTGCCGGCACACATGGGCTATCCATTGGTTTTGATTATAGTTCCATGCATATCCGGTGCTGCCACACCCTCTACTAGGACAACCTGGATTTCTGGGACCATCTCGGGATGTCCCTAGTGAGGGTGACTGAGTATATATCATTCATCTCAGAATCAGTGTTTTGGCTAGGGTTGGGATATTCTAAGGAATAGGGTTGGGATATTCTAGGAATAGGGTGGGATATTCTAGGAATAGGGTGGGATATTCTAGGGCTACGGTTGGGATATTTTAGGAATAAGATTGGGGCTAGGGCATTGGATATTCTAGGGCTAGGCTGGGATACTCTAAGGTTAGGCTGGGATATTCTAGGGCCTAGGCTGGGATGCTCTAGGACTAGGTATATTCTAAGGTTGGGGCCAAAGATACTCTAGGAATAAGGCCTGGGGCTGGGTTAAGAATATTCCAGGACTAGGCTAGGGCTAGGGGTATTCTGGGGCTAGGGTTAAGAATATTCCAGAACTAGGCTAGGGCTAGGGGTATTTTGGACACCATGGCTAGGGCTATTTTAGGGCTATGATTTGGACTGGGGACTAGGACATAACTGGCACCTCGGTGAATAACTCGCTGATCCCACCAGACAAAAGTGTTGTAGAAATAGACAATATGAAGGAATGCGGGCAACTACCCCATCAAAGCTTTATCACTGGATAATTTTGTTAAAGGAGTGACAGCGTAACATATTTGAAGGCAGGCATCATTGTTGGTAGCTTAGTTTGGTCATGACAACACTTGAGTGCAAACAAATTTGGCTCAGTGATGCAGGACCCCAGTAGGCTCAGCCAACCCGCCAGCCAACAGAGCATAATCAAGTTCAAGCTACCCAACCAACAGTGCAAGGAGACATCTCTGCCTGCTTCAAAATTGAGTGTTTCTCAGCAGCAGTGGAGATGTCTCCTCTGCTCTAACTGGCCTGCAGCCCACACCTGCATGCCCCTAGTGAGGCAATAAGGGATTGGATAACTTCTACTGATAATGGAGAGCTAATAATAACACTGCGGAAGATTCGGGTATGATTCGGGTTTTTTATAAGCACATATATGCTATGAACTATACATGCTTGGAGTGGGTGGAGCCAAGAGTGAACTAGCAGATCCGTCCGAGAGAGATAAGTTTTCTATTGTGACAAACAAAGTGAAGCGCCATTTTTTCCACATACAGTTGAAGCTGCACACTGGAGGCCACTGTGACTCCTCCCCTCATTATCACGCCCAAAGTCTCCAGCTGTTGGAACATTTTAATAACACTCTAACTCATTAGCCAATACCTAGCCACCCATTAGCTGCTATTTGCCTACCACCCTACTCCCACCCCACCCCACTCCCACCCCACCCCACTCCCACCCCACCCCACTCCCACCCCACCCCCACCCCACCCCACCCATACTGCTCCTAGCCCCCCATACTGCTCCTAGCTCCCCATACTGCTCCTAGCCCCCCATACTGCTCCTAGCCCCCCATACTGCTCCCACCCCACCCATACTGCTCCTAGCCCCCCATACTGCTCCTAGCTCCCCATACTGCTCCTAGTCCCCCATACTGCTCCTAGCCCCCCATACTGCTACTAGCCCCCCATACTGCTCCTAGCCCCCCATACTGCTCCTAGCCCCCCATACTGCTCCTAGCCCCCCATACTGCTCCTAGCCCCCCATACTGCTCCTAGCCCCCCATACTGCTCCTAGCCCCCCCCCCCCATACTGCTCCTAGCCCCACATACTGCTCCTAGCCCCCCATACTGCTCCTAGCCCCCCATACTGCTCCTAGCCTCCCATACTGCTCCTAGCTCCCCATACTTCTCCTAGCCCCCCCATACTGCTCCTAGCCCCACATACTGTTCCTAGCCCCCCATACTGCTACTAGCCCCCCATACTGCTCCTAGCCCCCCATACTGCTCCTAGCCCCCCATACTGCTCCTAGCCTCATCACTATTATGAATAATTTAGCCACACTATTGGTTGTATACAACTTCAACAGTTTCCTGGGAAAACATTGAAGCTGCTCTCGATTGCTGCTGCGAGAACATGAATTATCACCACCTGTCAGTCTCAAGTATTAGCTATTAGAAGTTAATAGGATATAACTGCCCATGCATACATGAGTAGAGACCACTTACTTTGGGTCCGAATCACTCCAGTGGAAGCATTTATTGTGAAGAGTCGGTTCATGGACGCCAGGGAATAACTCACCATACCCTCCCCCTCTACCTGCACTATGGTCACCACTGTTCCTATCGGGCTGTTCTCCATGACACTGGCATACCTGGTGGTGGGAAGGGAGTCTGCAGCAGCCTCTCTAGTTCTGCGGAGAAGTATCTCGTGTGCATCTCCCTCGGCATGTGCAGAGTGGTTATGGGGAGGGAGCTTGCTTGCATGAGCAAAGGGCTGGAGCGAAAGCAGTAATGGCAGCGGCGAGATGGCTGCATCAACATACTCAATACACGAGTCAATATCAATCCAGAATTCTTGCAGAAGGGTCAATGAGTTATGCACTAGATCTGTGAGGAGTTGAAAAGAAGCGGAGTCTCGCAGGGAGCAGCTCCTCCAGTTCCTCAGCTTTGCTAAATCCACCACTACTAATGCTGTCCCTCTCGCCTGATCCTCCTCCTCCCTCCTGTAGTCCCTCATTCCTCTCCAGCTCTCATCCAGATTGATCATGCTATTGGCTTCCATCTCGCACTCCATTGACACCGGATTCACTCCCACACCTTCCCCTTCGAAGGGCACCAGTCTCACCGCACTAGTGTGAGGAACCTTCAGTAGCTGAGAAATAGCAGCACGAGTACTTGGCTGGGGTGCACATGTAAGGTTAACACCATTAGCACCCAGATCTGCACATGCTGGAAGCAATGGAAGGTAGGCTTCTACCATGCTGACATCTCCATCTGGCCTCCCGTCAGTGTTACTAGCAAGCGGTATTAATACCTTTGTCCAGAAAGGCACGCTTTTGCCTTCTGGAACGGCTTTGCACCTGCAGAACAACTCCCCGTTGCTCACAGAGACCTTTACATCCATCCGTGACGTGTCTGCAAGTTCTAGAAACTCTCCAGAGTATTTTGTCTTTAAGTAGCAGCCTGGAGACATAAGCAATTGTCCACATTGCCTCCATGACTCTCCCGTCCTCCCAAGGGTTGTAGAAGGTACAGAATGGCTGGAGGAAAGCAACACTAAGAAAAAGAATAATCCAACGACCATGGCTCTTGCAGTATTTTGCAGTATTTCTGCAACGGTTTCAATTGTGCATGCAAAGCCGGCTGATTAAGCCCCGCCCGCGCGCAATGACAAGTCGGAAGTGGTAATTTGATACTTTGTCGCGTGAGCTCCTGAAATGCGCTAGGAGAAGTAGAAATGGCTGGTCTTCCTCCTATGACCCAGGTGAGATCTGCATGGCTGCTAGCCAAGGTGTATCCATTATTGTAACTATTACGTCATGTTTTGGCGTGTGTGATGTGTGCTTGCTCTGCATTTAGCTCGGAGGGAACCTCGTGTCTCTATTAGAGGGCTACTGGTCGCTGTTGGATCCCAACCACAGTGGAATGATTGATGCTGCAAGTGCAGCTGCCTTCCTGAAGAAGTCACAGCTAAGAGAACCTATACTCCACAAGGTACTTGGCAGACAACAGGCATTCTATCACAATCTACCATTATGAGTAGTGAAGCTCATTGATTCTGTTTCATGCACAGATATGGAGTTTGAGTGACCCAGCTGGAAGAGGATATCTGGACAAACAAGGGCTATTTATGGCACTGAGGTTGATAGCAGTGTGTCAGGCTGGAAAGGAACCTTCTGTTAGTAACATGGCCGTTAGCGACCCACCTCCCAAGCTATCTGGTGTGGAACTCCCCCCAACCAATAAATGGACTATAGAGGTATGGAAGCAGTGATGATACTATATAATAATAGGGACCCTGTCACACCTGGAAAATATTATTGTGCCCAGACCCCTTCCTCAATATCCACCTGGCTCTGTCTGTGGTACTTGCATACCTAACCATGGGGTGACTGCTAGGGCTAGGGGTGTCTAGGCTCTGCTTTGCAGGGAGCCAAGCTGGTACCCACTAGGCTACTAGCTGTGAGTGCTTAGGTACTGCTTTGTTTTGACAGGAGTCCAGCATAATACAGGCACCTAGCAGCAGCCTCAGCTCTGAGTGCTTAGGTCCTGATAGGAGTCCAGCATAATACAGGCACCTAGCAGCAGCCTCATATACGAGTGCTTAGGTCCTGACAGGAGTCCAGGCACCTCGCAGCAGCCTCAGCTGCGAGTGCTTAGGTCCTGACAGGAGTCCAGCATAATACAGGCACCTAGCAGCAGCCTCAGCTGCGAGTGCTTAGGTCCTGACAGGAGTCCAGCATAATACAGGCACCTAGCAGCAGCCTCAGCTGCGAGTGCTTAGGTCTTGACTGGAGTCCAGCATAATACAGGCACCTAGCAGCAGCCTCAGCTGCGAGTGCTTAGGTCCTGACAGGAGTCCAGCATAATACAGGCACCTAGCAGCAGCCTCAGCTGCGAGTGCTTAGGTCCTGACAGGAGTCCAGCATAATACAGGCACCTAGCAGCAGCCTCAGCTGCGAGTGCTTAGGTCCTGACAGGAGTCCAGCATAATACAGGCACCTAGCAGCTGTGAGTGCTTAGGTCCTGACAGTAGTCCAGCATAATACAGGCACCTAGCAGCAGCCTCAGCTTAAATAAAGTTCTTATGCAAACACATTAGCCCCCTCCCCCTTCCCAGGTTACTTTTTGGGGGGTCCTGACCACTTTGGCATATCAAAGCTCCCACTCTTCCTCCTCTCCCTTCTCACTCACACACTCGCTCTTTTCTTTCCTTTGTCTCTCAATCTCCATCCTCACTCTCCTCTCAGGGTTTCATTTAGAAAAGTGTCCAAGGGGGGGGGGGGGGGGGGGAAACTGGAGGAATCTGGATTTTTAAGGGGGGGGGGCAAAAATGTTTCAAGGGGGACTGCCCCCCTAAATGAAACCTTGCCTCTCTCTTCTTTCTCTGCCTCCCTCTCTATGTCCTATTTCTTATTTCCCCTCCCTCTTTTCTCTCTTATCCTTCATACATATACTTCCTCCACTCATTTTCTCTTCACACATGCACTCCAATTTCTTTTCTCTCCCTCCTCCTCCTCCTCTTCCTCCTCCTCCTCCTCTTCCTCTTCCTCCTTCTTTTTCTCTCATCTGAGCTCAAGTTCATAAAAGACACGGATGGTTGAATGCTTCCACCAAGCTGAAGTGGTTATCTTTTTGGTGTATTATTATGTGTTCTTCCATGTTCTCCCTTTCCTCCATTGCTTATGTTCACTCGCTTCTTTCAGGCGGCTGATAGGATGAAGTATGAGCAAGTGTTTCAGAGCCTGCAGCCTAACAAGGGCCTCCTTGTGGGGACCAAGGCTAGACCTTTCATGCTCACCACTAAGCTTCCCTTGGACGTACTAGGAAAGGTATGTGCGTGTGCAGGCTGTGAGTGGTGTGCGAGTGTGCTTGCATGGTTTGTGAGTGGTGTGCGAGTGTGCTTGCATGGTGTGCAAGTTGTGAGTGGTGTGCGAGTGTGCTTGCATGGTGTGCAGGCTGTGAGTGATGTGCGAGTGTGCTTGCATGGTGTGCAGGCTGTGAGTGGTGTGCGAGTTTGCTTTCATGGTGTGCAAGCTGTGAGTGATGTGCGAGTGTGCTTGCATGGTGTGCAGGCTGTGAGTGGTGTGTGAGTGTACTTGCATGGTGTGCAGGCTGTGAGTGGTGTGCTTGCATGGTGTGCAGGATGTGAGTGGTGTGCGAGTGTGCTTGCATGGTGTGCAGGCTGTGAGTAGTAGTGTGCTTTCATGGTGTGCAGGCTGTGAGTGGTGTGCGAGTGTGCTTGCATGGTGTGCAGGCTGTGAGTGGTGTGCGAGTGTGCTTGCATGGTGTGCAGGCTGTGAGTGGCGTGCAAGTGTGAGTGATGTACATAGTGTGTGGTGCTGTGTGTATGCATCATGTTGCAAGTGCATAATTGTACGGTGTGTGTGTGTGATTCTCTACCGTAAAAAGTCGGTTGTTTAACACATAAACTTGTAGCACCAAGTGACAACGAACTCGGCACTTAACGAGGAGCATGTGCCTAACAAGCAGTGCATAGGCCGTACAGGTCAACTTGTTGCGTCACATTTCATGCCTGCCCCTGTCTTCTGTTTTTGCACATTTTGTATCTATTAGGAATGAGAAATTGCTAGCTAGGTCATGGGGTCATGAACTATTACGCAAATAAGACCTTCAATAAACAAGACTTAGCTGGTCCCCATCTTCATCCACATACTTCACTGAGTCGTAGGAGCTCTTTCTCTTCCTAATTGGGGGTGGTTTAGTTTGTGTTCGCTGTGTTGTCTGGGAGACAGCCATATTCTTCCACTTCCTCAGCAATTATTGAAGTATATAACAAAGTGCTTTATGCATGAAGGTTCAAGAATTTGCCTAGCAAAGAAGCTAGAGTGGTCAAGTATGCACCTAGCTAAGAAGGCTAGAACTAATAATGGTCAAGTATGCACCTAGCTAAGAAGGCTAGAACTAATAATGGTCAAGTATGCACCTAGCTAAGAAGGCTAGAACTAATAATGGTCAAGTATGCACCTAGCTAAGAAGGCTAGAACTAATAATGGTCAAGTATGCACCTAGGAGCTAATAATGGTCAGGTATGCACCTAGCTAAGAAGGCTAGAACTAATAATGTCCAAGTATGCACCTAGCTAAGAAGGCTAGCACCTTTAGTGGCTAAGGTGCCCGACAAGAAATGTGTATTTACTGTTGTACTTGGACAGTATTTACATATGGAGTGTGTCAATGATGGCTGCTCTTTCTCTTGTGTCACACAGGTGTGGAATTTATCAGACATAGACAAAGATGGTAACCTTGACTTGGATGAGTTCTGTGTGGTGAGTTACATGTGACGATGATTGTAGCCACAGGTAGGCCAATGCCTGTCAGTTTGTCTTGAATTGGATGAGTTCTGTGTGGTGAGGATGGTTGTAGCCACAGGTAGGCCAAGGCCTGTCAGTTTGTTGTTTGTGGGCCAGTTGGAGGGACAGAACTATCAGTGCAAGTGAAGTGGGCACTGCACAAGCTCATACTTGTTCGCTTTCTTGCTAGCTGACTAGGTACTGTAGCTGGTTACCGCAGAGCAGTTCAACTTTGGGCTATGTTAACTAACATTTGACCAGATGGTCGTTCAGGAAGGGAACTCATGGGTATCCCCGCAATGCTTATGTATGAACCACTACTTTTGTTATGCTTGCTATAATATAACTTGGGAGTCTCTAGAGTCTGGAGATATATAATGAAAAGATGTATCCCCATGGGAAGTAGAGAGCTTCCAGGGCTCCCTGCAAAGCAACTCGAGCCCATTTTCATGGTGCATTCCTAGTTCTGGAGGAATGCACATGATCATATCACCGCAACGTGTTGGTGTATTGGTTCAACCTTGCTAGGCACTGCTGTAGCAGTCATCGCAAATCAAGTCTTACGGAAATTTAATCTGAGTTTATACCAAGCCAACCACTAAGTAGGTGTGGCTAGGAGTGTAATACTTGTGAGATCTATTGTCTTTTTAGGGAGTTTTTTTGTCTAGTTTGTCTTAGTTAAGTAGGGAGTTGTGTGACATCATGTTATGAAAAATAGTCAATATTGAATCATCGACTAGTCAAAATAGTAGGCCAGTTAACAGAGTTGTTGGTATTAGTGTTTTCTACTAGTAGCTATTATTACTAGTATTACTAGAGTCATTATTACTACTAATATTACTACAGTCATTATTACTACTAATAATCAGGGATTATTAACAGTATCACTATCTACAGTATCACCACCAGTATTATCACCAGTAATTACTACAGTATTATCACCAGTATTACTACAGTATTATCACCAGTTATTATCACCAGTATTACTACAGTATTACTACAGTATTATCACCAGTATTACTACAGTATTATCACCAGCTTTTCACTTTAGTATTACTACATCAGCACCACCAGTTTATTACTAAATCATTATGTATAGGATAGCCTATTCAAAAGAGTGGGTTAACCGCCTATGTAACCTCTGAGTTTGCGGTTACCCCTAGGCGAAGCCGAGGGATGTAACCGCAAACGAGTAGGTTACACTGGCGCATAACCCGCGAGTGGAGTATAGGCTATCTTACTTATACTACATTGCGCATGCACTAAACTACATGCGGTTAAAAGTGTAGGTTATGCGCCTATGTAACCTATAGTTATTAACCAATCAGATTAGCCACAGATCATGTGATGTAGTATAACACCATATAGTATCACCACCAGTATTACTACAGTCACCAGTATTACTAGGGTCCAGTTTATTACTAAATCATTACCACCATATAGTATCACCACCATTATTACTACAGTCACCAGTATTAATAGGGTATCATTACTAATATTACTATAATATTAGCACCAGCATTACTATATATCACTACCAGTCTTACTATCACTGCCAGTGTTACTGCAGTATCACTGCATGTCGTATAGCTACAGTATCGCTACTTACTACCGGTATTACTGCAGTATCATTGCCAGTACTACTATTAGAAATGAGTGCAAGGCATTGTGTGTGGAGCTGGAGTTTAAAGCATCATGACTTGCTCAGTCATCTTGTACCGTGTGTATGTGTGGCTTGACTTGCTCAGTCATCTTGTACCGTGTGTATGCGTGGCTTGACTTGCTCAGTCATCTTGTACTGTGTGTATGCGTGGCTTGACTTGCTCAGTCATCTTGTACCGTGTGTATGCGTGGCTTGACTTGCTCAGTCATCTTGTACCGTGTGTATGCGTGGCTTGACTTGCTCAGTCATCTTGTACCGTGTGTATGCGTGGCTTGACTTGCTCAGTCTTCTTGTACCGTGTGTATGCGTGGCTTGACTTGCTCAGTCATCTTGTACCGTGTGTATGCGTGGCTTGACTTGCTCAGTCATCTTGTACCGTGTGTATGCGTGGCTTGACTTGCTCAGTCATCTTATACCGTATGTATGTGTGGCTTGGGTGGTAGCTCTATCATATGAAGTGAGTGGCTTGGGTGGTAGCTCTATCATATGAAGTGAGTGGCCTTGGTGCTAACTCTTATCATATGAAGTGAGTGGCCTTGGTGTTAACTCTTATCATATGAAGTGAGTGGTCTCTTGGTGCTAACTCTTATCATATGAAGTGAGTGGTCTTGGTGCTAACTCTTATCATATGAAGTGAGTGGCCTTGGTGCTAACTCTTATCATATGAAGTGAGTGGTCTTGGTGTTAACTCTTATCATATGAAGTGAGTGGCCTTGGTGTTAACTCTTATCATATGAAGTGAGTGGCCTTGGTGTTAACTCTTATCATATGAAGTGAGTGGCCTTGGTGTTAACTCTTATCATATGAAGTGAGTGGCCTTGGTGTTAACTCTTATCATATGAAGTGAGTGGCCTTGGTGTTAACTCTTATCATATGAAGTGAGTGGCCTTGGTGCTAACTCTTATCATATGAAGTGAGTGGTCTTGGTGCTAACTCTTATCATATGAAGTGAGTGGCCTTGATGCTAACTCTTATCATATGAAGTGAGTGGTCTTGATGCTAACTCTTATCATATGAAGTGAGTGGCCTTGGTGCTAACTCTTATCATATGAAGTGAGTGGTCTTGGTGTTAACTCTTATCATATGAAGTGAGTGGCCTTGATGCTAACTCTTATCATATGAAGTGAGTGGCCTTGGTGCTAACTCTTATCATATGAAGTGAGTGGTCTTGATGCTAACTCTTATCATATGAAGTGAGTGGCCTTGGTGCTAACTCTTATCATATGAAGTGAGTGGTCTTGGTGCTAACTCTTATCATATGAAGTGAGTGGTCTTGGTGCTAATATGAAGTGAGTGGCCTTGGTGTTAACTCTTACCATATGAAGTGAGTGGCCTTGGTGTTAACTCTTATCATATGAAGTGAGTGGCCTTGGTGTTAACTCTTATCATATGAAGTGAGTGACCTTGGGTGCTAACTCTTATCATATGAAGTGAGTGGTCTTGGCACTAACTCTTATCTATCATATGAAGTGAGTGGTCTTGGTGTTAACTCTTATCATATGAAGTGAGTGGTCTTGGTACTAACTCTTATCATATGAAGTGAGTGGTCTTGGTGTTAACTCTTATCATATGAAGTGAGTGGCCTTGGTGCTAACTCTTATCATATGAAGTGAGTGGCCTTGGTGTTAACTCTTATCATATGAAGTGAGTGGTCTTGGTGCTAACTCTTATCATATGAAGTGAGTGGCCTTGGTGCTAACCTTTATAATATGAAGTGAGTGGCCTTGGTGTTAACTCTTATCATATGAAGTGAGTGGCCTTGGTGTTAACTCTTATCATATGAAGTGAGTGGCCTTGGTGTTAACTCTTATCATATGAAGTGAGTGGTCTTGGTGCTAACTCTTATCATATGAAGTGAGTGGTCTTGGTGCTAACCTTTATAATATGAAGTGCTATAATGGCAGATTCTGCGGTTAGGGATTGTGCCTTTGCTGACGTGCCTTTGCTGACATGACCCAAAAGGTACACTGTTGCTATGCACTGTGAACTCGGCACGAGCTGCTTGGTAGCAAGGCTGCTGAGATGGTAAAGTAAATGCTGTTGCGTCAAATCGGTTCAACAAAATGAAAAACAAGAAGTGTTTGAAACTGTCCCCCACGCTTGGTGATCTTGTATGCTTTCCACGCTTGATGATCATATATGCCCCCCACGCTTGGTGATCTTATATGCCCCCCACGCTTGGTGATCTTATATGCCCCCCACGCTTGGTGATCTTATATGCCCCCCACGCTTGGTGATCTTATATGCCCCCCACGCTTGGTGATCTTATATGCCCCCCACGCTTGGTGATCTTATATGCTGCAGCCAGTCCAGAGGTCATTGCAGAGTCTGCATGACCTAGCATGCTAGATGGCGGTGACCAAATGGATTTTCAGTCTGACAAGTGCTAAATTCCATAAGACTTCTCAGCTGTCTGTGAGTGATGTGGAGAACCTAATGAGGTAAAAAGATGGAATTTACCATTCTTTTGATGGGACAAGCATTTACATACACTCCACTGGACATCTTGATGACCATGGTTACAAGACCAGCTGTTGCACAGGCGTGTACCGGACCACCTTGCACGACCACCCATTGTGAGAGGCTATGTTCACAGAACTTGGTGAGACTAGGCAGGAAGTTTAGCCATGTGGGAGTTAGTATGTATGTAGTAGGCAGGCGTTCAGGTTGAAGAACCTTAGTAGGTATAGCTACCTTCTGATGAGGTAGCTACAGTCTCAGTGTATCTAGTGTGCTTCCCCTATCCTTTTGTGGAGCCATTTTCTCTCCTGCATCGCAACTGGCAGGCACGCAACTGGCAGGCAAAATGAAACCTTTGGGAAATGACATGTGCTCTGCTCCGGTGTTGGCTTCAGAGATGAGTGGTGTGAATATAGTGTGTGCTGGCAGGCAGCTAAGGAGATGAGTGGTGGCAGGCAACTAAGGAGATGAGTGGTGGATATATAGCATGTGTGCTGGCAGACAACTAAAGCATTCTAGTGATGTTTGCATCATGATCCAGAGTGGTCATTACAGGGAAAGCAACCTCACCACATTGCTAATCCTGGGGGCGCTAGAGCTCTAGTCAATTACTAATAGCCATGTTGGTGTGTCTAATAATCTAGTGTAAGCCATAAGCCCTCTGTCTGTTCTTGCTGGTGAAGTCTAGTCTTTCAAGGGTAATGAGTTCCTGTTGTTGCTGTGTGGTATGTATGCTGATAGTTGAGAGAGCAATATGTGTTTGGCCAAGCCAAATCAAACCTCTTGGGAAATCACATAATGCTCTGTAGAGTGTTGTTGACTGGAGCGTGTTCCCCACAGTATCCACTGCTTCCCCCCACGCCCAGCAAGACATGATGATGCGGTTAATGTACTAGTACACTACACAGTCTCACTGACATTCTGAAGAGACTTTTCTACCTCACTCTGTTCTCTCGGCTGGGCAGCGCAGTGTGTCCTATACCGCCCCTCCAGTTGCAACCACATCAGCCTCAGTTACATGAACCGCCTCTCCAATAGCAACGCACTGACTTCCAGCTGTGCCCGCATCATTCTATAGCTAAAACCTTTTGTCATCATTAGACAGCAAGCTACAATTTGGTCGAGTCAGCTCCATTGAAGTAAGCAACAAGAGCTGCGTCGGTCTTGGTCCACAACAAACTTATAGCAAGGAGAACCCTTCCAGGAGTGCCAAGGCGAGGATTCAGAATGTTTCTCGGTAGGCACGAGTCTGTGCACCTTTTCTTCAAGAAGAAAATCTTCCAGAAGGAGGAGGGGCAACTCTTATGTCATCCCACGACTTCTTCACCCACTCACACACCTGTCTAATGGTGGGCCGCTCCACTCTTCCTGCGGGGGGAGGTCATGACCTGGTTTTCCCATCCATTGGTTCTCCTGCTCCCACATGTTTGGCTTAAATATTGACATGTCTAAAGGTCCTCAAAGGGAATTAGGGAATTAGTTGTTGAGGCATCAGCTTTCTTTTTTTCTTCTTCAAATAAAATGTCGTACACCCCCTCGTCTGCCATGGCTTGGAGGATAGTAACTGCCCTTGCACCGAACTGGAATAACTGGTAGCCGCAGCCGACTCCTATTAGAAGGTGTGTGTGTGTATATATATATGTATGGTAATAGCTACCTCCTACGCCATCCAAATTGTACACACAACACAGATACACACGCGTCCAATAGCACGTTGGCACATTTTATGCATGGACGAAGGTCAACGTTTGATCTCTGGACAAAAGTCAATGTTTGATCTCTGGACAAAGGTCAATGTTTGATCTCCGGACAAAGGTCAACGTTTGATCTCTGGACAAAGGTCAATGTTTGATCTCTGGACGATGAATGAATACATAAACAAACACTTTCTAGATAATTTGCTCACTCGACGTTTCGGCTAGAAGCCTCTAGATGCTTGAGCCTTCCTCAGGAATAATGATGAGAGTTCATTAATTAAATGGGTATACATATTCATATATACATGCAGGCATAGCCAAGACAATATATAGCCATCAAGAAAACTTAGGTTTGCCAGTGTAGACCGCAGACGTTTATATGAACCTTGACCTAATGAGCACCAATAAAGCAGTGTAATATTAATATAATGAGCACCAATAAAGCATGCAATATTAATATAATGAGCACCAATAAAGCAGTGTAATATTAATATAATGAGCACCAATAAAGCATGCAATATTAATATAATGAGCACCAATAAAGCAGTGTAATATTAATATAATGAGCACCAATAAAGCAGTGTAATATTAATATAATGAGCACCAATAAAGCAGTGTAATATTAATATAATGAGCACCAATAAAGCAGTGTAATATTAATATAATGAGCACCAATAAAGCATGTAATATTAATATAATGAGCGCCAATAAAGCAGTGTAATATTAATATAATGAGCACCAATAAAGCAGTGTAATATTAATATAATGAGCACCAATAAAGCAGTGTAATATTAATATAATGAGCGCCAATAAAGCAGTGTAATATTAATATAATGAGCACCAATAAAGCAGTGTAATATTAATATAATGAGCACCAATAAAGCATGTAATATTAATATATGAGCACCAATAAAGCAGTGCAATATTAATATAATGAGCACCAATAAAGCAGTGTAGTATTAATATAATGAGCACCAATAAAGCAGTGCAATATTAATATAATGAGCACTAATAAAGCAGTGTAATATTAATATAATGAGCACCAATAAAGCAGTGTAATATTAATATAATGAGCACCAATAAAGAAGTGTAATATTAATATAATGAGCACCAATAAAGCAGTGTAATATTAATATAATGAGCACCAATAAAGCAGTGTAATATTAATATAATGAGCACCAATAAAGCATGTAATATTAATATAATGAGCACCAATAAAGCAGTGTAATATTAATATAATGAGCACCAATAAAGCAGTGTAATATTAATATAATGAGAACCAATAAAGCAGTGTAATATTAATATAATGAGTATCAATAAAGCAGTGTAATATTAATATAATGAGCACCAATAAAGCAGTGCAATATTAATATAATGAGCACCAATAAAGCAGTGTAATATTAATATAATGAGCACCAATAAAGCATGTAATATTAATATAATGAGCACCAATAAATCAGTGTAATATTAATATAATGAGCACCAATAAAGCAGTGTAATATTAATATAATGAGCACCAATAAAGCATGTAATATTAATATAATGAGCACCAATAAAGAATGAGCACCAATAAAGCAGTGTAGTATTAATATAATGAGCACCAATAAAGCAGTGCAATATTAATATAATGAGCACTAATAAAGCAGTGTAATATTAATATAATGAGCACCAATAAAGCAGTGTAATATTAATATAATGAGCACCAATAAAGCAGTGTAATATTAATATAATGAACACCAATAAAGCAGTGTAATATTAATATAATGAACACCAATAAAGCAGTGTAATATTAATATAATGAGCACCAATAAAGCAGTGTAATATTAATATAATGAGCACCAATAAAGCAGTGTAATATTAATATAATGAGCACCAATAAAGAAGTGTAATATTAATATAATGAACACCAATAAAGGAGTGTAATATTAATATAATGAGCACCAATAAAGCAGTGTAATATTAATATAATGAGCACCAATAAAGCATGTAATATTAATATAATGAGCACCAATAAAGCAGTGTAATATTAATATAATGAGCACCAATAAAGCAGTGTAATATTAATATAATGAGCATCAATAAAGCAGTGTAATATTAATATAATGAGCACCAATAAAGCAGTGTAATATTAATATAATGAGCACCAATAAAGCAGTGTAATATTAATATAATGAGCACCAATAAAGCAATATAATGAGCACCAATAAAGCAGTGTAATATTAATATAATGAGCACCAATAAAGCAGTGTAATATTAATATAATGAGCACCAATAAAGCAGTGTAATATTAATATAATGAGCACCAATAAAGTGTAATATTAATATAATGAGCACCAATAAAGCAGTGTAATATTAATATAATGAGCACCAATAAAGCATGTAATATTAATATAATGAGCACCAATAAAGCAGTGTAATATTAATATAATGAGCACCAATAAAGCAGTGCAATATTAATATAATGAGCACCAATAAAGCAGTGTAATATTAATATAATGAGCACCAATAAAGCAGTGCAATATTAATATAATGAGCACTAATAATGAGCACTAATAAAGCAGTGTAATATTAATATAATGAGCACCAATAAAGCAGTGTAATATTAATATAATGAGCACCAATAAAGCATGTAATATTAATATAATGAGTACCAATAAAGCAGTGTAATATTAATATAATGAGCACCAATAAAGCAGTGTAATATTAATATAATGAGTACCAATAAAGCGGTGCAATATTAATATAATGAGCACCAATAAAGCATGTAATATTAATATAATGAGCACCAATAAAGCAGTGTAATATTAATATAATGAGCACCAATAAAGCAGTGTAATATTAATATAATGAGAACCAATAAAGCAGTGTAATATTAATATAATGAGTATCAATAAAGCAGTGTAATATTAATATAATGAGCACCAATAAAGCAGTGTAATATTAATATAATGAGCATCAATAAAGCATGTAATATTAATATAATGAGCACCAATAAAGCAGTGTAATATTAATATAATGAGCACCAATAAAGCAGTGTAATATTAATATAATGAGCACCAATAAAGCAGTGTAATATTAATATAATGAGCATCAATAAAGCAGTGTAATATTAATATAATGAGCACCAATAAAGCGGTGTAATATTAATATAATGAGCACCAATAAAGCAGTGTAATATTAATATAATGAGCACCAATAAAGCATGTAATATTAATATAATGAGCACCAATAATGAGCACCAATAAAGCAGTGTAATATTAATATAATGAGCATCAATAAAGCAGTGTAATATTAATATAATGAGCACCAATAAAGCAGTGTAATATTAATACAATGAGTACCAATAAAGCAGTGCAATATTAATATAATGAGTACCAATAAAGCAGTGTAATATTAATATAATGAGCACCAATAATGAGCACCAATAAAGCAGTGTAATATTAATATAATGAGCATCAATAAAGCAGTGTAATATTAATATAATGAGCACCAATAAAGCAGTGTAATATTAATATAATGAGTACCAATAAAGCAGTGCAATATTAATATAATGAGTACCAATAAAGCAGTGTAATATTAATATAATGAGCACCAATATAGCATGTAATATTAATATAATGAGCATCAATAAAGCAGTGTAATATTAATATAATGAGCACCAATAAAGCAGTGTAATATTAATATAATGAGTACCAATAAAGCAGTGCAATATTAATATAATGAGTACCAATAAAGCAGTGTAATATTAATATAATGAGCACCAATAAAGCAGTGTAATATTAATATAATGAGCACCAATAAAGCAGTGTAATATTAATATAATGAGCACCAATAAAGCTGTGCAATATTAATATAATGAGCACCAATAAAGCATGTAATATTAATACAATGAGCACCAATAAAGCAGTGTAATATTAATACAAATAAAGCAGTGTAATATTAATATAATGAGCACCAATAAAGCAGTGTAATATTAATATAATGAGCACCAATAAAGCATGTAATATTAATATAATGAGCACCAATAAAGCAGTGTAATATTAATATAATGAGCACCAATAAAGCAGTGCAATATTAATATAATGAGCACCAATAAAGCAGTGTAATATTAATATAATGAGCACCAATAAAGCAGTGCAATATTAATATAATGAGCACTAATAATGAGCACTAATAAAGCAGTGTAATATTAATATAATGAGCACCAATAAAGCAGTGTAATATTAATATAATGAGCACCAATAAAGCATGTAATATTAATATAATGAGTACCAATAAAGCAGTGTAATATTAATATAATGAGCACCAATAAAGCAGTGTAATATTAATATAATGAGTACCAATAAAGCGGTGCAATATTAATATAATGAGCACCAATAAAGCATGTAATATTAATATAATGAGCACCAATAAAGCAGTGTAATATTAATATAATGAGCACCAATAAAGCAGTGTAATATTAATATAATGAGAACCAATAAAGCAGTGTAATATTAATATAATGAGTATCAATAAAGCAGTGTAATATTAATGTAATATTAATATAATGAGCATCAATAAAGCATGTAATATTAATATAATGAGCACCAATAAAGCAGTGTAATATTAATATAATGAGCACCAATAAAGCAGTGTAATATTAATATAATGAGCACCAATAAAGCAGTGTAATATTAATATAATGAGCATCAATAAAGCAGTGTAATATTAATATAATGAGCACCAATAAAGCGGTGTAATATTAATATAATGAGCACCAATAAAGCAGTGTAATATTAATATAATGAGCACCAATAAAGCATGTAATATTAATATAATGAGCACCAATAATGAGCACCAATAAAGCAGTGTAATATTAATATAATGAGCATCAATAAAGCAGTGTAATATTAATATAATGAGCACCAATAAAGCAGTGTAATATTAATACAATGAGTACCAATAAAGCAGTGCAATATTAATATAATGAGTACCAATAAAGCAGTGTAATATTAATATAATGAGCACCAATAATGAGCACCAATAAAGCAGTGTAATATTAATATAATGAGCATCAATAAAGCAGTGTAATATTAATATAATGAGCACCAATAAAGCAGTGTAATATTAATATAATGAGTACCAATAAAGCAGTGCAATATTAATATAATGAGTACCAATAAAGCAGTGTAATATTAATATAATGAGCACCAATATAGCATGTAATATTAATATAATGAGCATCAATAAAGCATGTAATATTAATATAATGAGCACCAATAAACAGTGTAATATTAATATAATGAGTACCAATAAAGCAGTGCAATATTAATATAATGAGTACCAATAAAGCAGTGTAATATTAATATAATGAGCACCAATAAAGCAGTGTAATATTAATATAATGAGCACCAATAAAGCAGTGTAATATTAATATAATGAGCACCAATAAAGCTGTGCAATATTAATATAATGAGCACCAATAAAGCATGTAATATTAATACAATGAGCACCAATAAAGCAGTGTAATATTAATATAATGAGCACCAATAAAGCAGTGTAATATTAATATAATGAGCACCAATAAAGCGGTGTAATATTAATATAATGAGCACCAATAAAGCAGTGTAATATTAATATAATGAGCACCAATAAAGCATGTAATATTAATATAATGAGCACCAATAATGAGCACCAATAAAGCAGTGTAATATTAATATAATGAGCATCAATAAAGCAGTGTAATATTAATATAATGAGCACCAATAAAGCAGTGTAATATTAATACAATGAGTACCAATAAAGCAGTGCAATATTAATATAATGAGTACCAATAAAGCAGTGTAATATTAATATAATGAGCACCAATAATGAGCACCAATAAAGCAGTGTAATATTAATATAATGAGCATCAATAAAGCAGTGTAATATTAATATAATGAGCACCAATAAAGCAGTGTAATATTAATATAATGAGTACCAATAAAGCAGTGCAATATTAATATAATGAGTACCAATAAAGCAGTGTAATATTAATATAATGAGCACCAATATAGCATGTAATATTAATATAATGAGCATCAATAAAGCAGTGTAATATTAATATAATGAGCACCAATAAAGCAGTGTAATATTAATATAATGAGCACCAATAAAGCATGTAATATTAATATAATGAGCACCAATAATGAGCACCAATAAAGCAGTGTAATATTAATATAATGAGCATCAATAAAGCAGTGTAATATTAATATAATGAGCACCAATAAAGCAGTGTAATATTAATACAATGAGTACCAATAAAGCAGTGCAATATTAATATAATGAGTACCAATAAAGCAGTGTAATATTAATATAATGAGCACCAATAATGAGCACCAATAAAGCAGTGTAATATTAATATAATGAGCATCAATAAAGCAGTGTAATATTAATATAATGAGCACCAATAAAGCAGTGTAATATTAATATAATGAGTACCAATAAAGCAGTGCAATATTAATATAATGAGTACCAATAAAGCAGTGTAATATTAATATAATGAGCACCAATATAGCATGTAATATTAATATAATGAGCATCAATAAAGCAGTGTAATATTAATATAATGAGCACCAATAAAGCAGTGTAATATTAATATAATGAGTACCAATAAAGCAGTGTAATATTAATATAATGAGTACCAATAAACAGTATAATATTAATATAATGAGCACCAATAAAGCAGTGTAATATTAATATAATGAGCACCAATAAAGCAGTGTAATATTAATATAATGAGCACCAATAAAGCAGTGTAATATTAATATAATGAGCACCAATAAATAATGAGCACCAATAAAGCATGTAATATTAATATAATGAGCACCAATAAAGCAGTGTAATATTAATATAATGAGCACCAATAAAGCTGTGCAATATTAATATAATGAGCACCAATAAAGCATGTAATATTAATACAATGAGCACCAATAAAGCAGTGTAATATTAATATAATGAGCACCAATAAAGCAGTGCAATATTGGTGGGTGTTTGTTATTTAGAAGCTGTAAATGTCTGTGGTCCTGCACTGGTTAATTCTTGTTCTCCTTGTTGTTTGACAAGTCATCCAATACTGTTTTGTTTAAGAACAATTTTGTCTTGTTGATAATGAATAATTTTTGGTTTGATTTCCTCTCTAGTTGGCTGGGTTGCGATGAAGGTCTGCGCTGTTAGCTATTGTTACAAGAGTGAGCTTCTCTGCAAACCAACTGATTGTCCACTTCTTTGTAGCTGAAACATGCAACAGCTGATAGGTCTGCTCAGCTAGGCTCAATATTGCACGCACTTGCACAAGTGTGTTTATTGTGTGACCGATCTTTACCAAGTCTTGTAGTTCACTACCTTAGCATAAAGACCTAAAGACCTGTGAGCACTGTCACAAATATAAGCTGGTCTTTAGCTAGATCTTTAGAGTTGGTTAGGATCTGTGTCCACACTGGAAGGATTGTTTATTGCTAAGCCACAATAGTGGTTCACACTTGTTAGTGCATGTGCTAATCATGCATTGGTCACATGCATGACCACATTGTGTTTGTGCATGTGCTAATCATGCATTGGTCACATGCATGACCACATTGTGTTTGTGCATGTGCTAATCATGCATTGGTCACGTACATAACCACATAATGTGTCTGTCCTCTCATGGATTATCATCTTAGACTATTGAGAGGAGGAGGAAAATGCAGAGGAGCACATGAAGCAGACTATTATATATTAGCATGTGCACATTCTTGCTCAGTGTTCATCAAACTGTTCCTGCTCATATTCAAATTAATGATTTTGATTAGGAAATAGTTGGGGAAGGGAATGTTTGGGATGGTGGCATGCTCTCAAGTTGAGTGGCTGTCGTAGGTTATGTGGAGAGAGGATGAAGACTGGACAGAGGAACCCATCGCCTGTTACAGGAACATGGACAACTGGTTCAATCTCTTCATGTTTGCGTTCTTCAGCCCACCTCTTCTCTTCCAGCTCCTCCAACATCATCCTTGCCTATACATGCACATCTCAACTCCGTCTTTGTCTACAAGGTTATCCATATAACAATGCTATCATTCTACCAAGGTTAGTTTCTATAGAGCTAGTCAGCTGCTAGCATCTTTGCATACTGGAAAAATATATACTCGTTTGTCCAGTGCCTGCTAAGCTGATACGCTAACCTTTCCGTATCTTTGCAACAAATTCTTGATTTTGGTGTTGCGCTGTTGCCAGGTTCTCTCATAGCCCAGAGCTCCGACGTTTTCTTGGCGATGGACTTGTACACTGACATGTTCCTGGCGACCAAATGCAGCATTCTCGGATGCTCTCTCTCACGCCACACTAGCTAGATCTTCTGTCTCTTACGCACCTCCTCCACAGCCAGCCAGCTTGACTGCTTATAGCTCGTGCCTGCACGGGACTTGCAAGCTGGATTTTAATTACTGGACTGCATTGCGTTCAGCACCGACCCGTCTATCTCTGTGGTTCCAGACTGAACGTGTTAGGTGTGGTGGTTCAAGACTGAACATGTTTTGTGTGGTGGTTCAAGGCTGAACGTGTTTTGTGTGGATGGGTCAAGACTGAACGTGTTTGGTGTGGATGGGTCAAGGATGAACGTGTTAGGTGTGGATGGGTCAAGACTGAACGTGTTTTGTGTGGATGGTTCAAGGCTGAACGTGTTTTGTGTGGATGGTTCAAGGCTGAACGTATTTGGTGTGGATGGGTCAAGACTGAACGTGTTTGGTGTGGATGGTTCAAGACTGAACGTGTTTGGTGTGGATGGTTCAAGACTGAACGTGTTTGGTGTGGATGGTTCCAGACTGAACTTGTTTGGTGTGGATGGGTCAAGACTGAACGTGTTTGGTGTGGATGGTTCAAGACTGAACGTGTTTGGTGTGGATGGTTCAAGACTGAACGTGTTTGGTGTGGATGGTTCAAGACTGAACGTGTTTGGTGTGGATGGTTCAAGACTGAACGTGTTTGGTGTGGATGGTTCAAGACTGAACGTGTTTGGTGTGGATGGTTCAAGACTGAACGTGTTTGGTGTGGATGGTTCAAGACTGAACGTGTTTGGTGTGGATGGTTCAAGACTGAACGTGTTTGGTGTGGGATGGTTCAAGACTGAACGTGTTTGGTGTGGATGGTCAAGACTGAACGTGTTTGGTGTGGATGGTTCAAGACTGAACGTGTTTGGTGTGGATGGTTCAAGACTGAACGTGTTTGGTGTGGATGGTTCAAGACTGAACGTGTTTGGTGTGGATGGTTTAAGACTGAACGTGTTTGGTGTGGATGGTTCAAGACTGAACGTGTTTGGTGTGGATGGTTCAAGACTGAACGTGTTTGGTGTGGATTGTTCAAGGCTGAACTTGTTTGGTGTGGATGGGTCAAGACTGAACGTGTTTTGTGTGGATGGGTCAAAACTGAACGTGTTTGGTGTGGATGGTTCAAGGCTGAACGTGTTTGGTGTGGATGGTTCAAGACTGAACGTGTTTTGTGTGGATGGTTCAAGACTGAACGTGTTTTGTGTGGAGCACGTTTCACTTCAATGTAGTGTGGATCGGCGAAATACGTTTGAGTGTGGACATGTCTTGAGATTAAAGACATGTTGTTAGTGATTTTAGAAACCAGCCTGAGTGCCATTTAAAGCTGCTAGGAAGCATCCAAGGGGAGTTGTGGGAGAGACAGGAGCGTGTGTTTGTGGTGTCCATGCCATTTTGAAGCAGTGCAAGGAGTGCTCTACAGGGTACTTCCCACGTGCACCTATGCTCCATGGGTACTTCCCACGTGCATCTATGCTCCGTGGGTACTTCCCACGTGCACCTATGCTCCGTGTACTTCCCACGTGCACCTATGCTCCGTGGGTACTTCCCACGTGCACCTATGCTCCGTGGGTACTTCCCACGTGCATCTATGCTCCGTGGGTACTTCCCACGTGCATCTATGCTCCGTGGGACACAGATCAGTTATTTGAGGGATGATGTGATTGTGCCAAAGATGATCTTTGTCTGATCGAGACTTTCAGTGCCATCTCCATTGAAGGGAGAATCTCTGTGAGTTGTGATTAACATTGAGTGGTAATGGTAGTGCAGTCACCTGGTAAGACACAGCTGCCCTCGTCAAGCCATGGCCCACCATGAGTATGTGTACACTCAGACATTGCTCAGCTGCCCTCATCAAGCCATGGCCCACCATGAGTATGAGCACACTCAGACATTGCTCAGCTGCCCTCATCAAGCCATGGCCCAGCATGAGTATGAGCACACTCAGACATTGCTCAGCTGCCCTCATCAAGCCATGGCCCAGCATGAGCACGTGCACACTCAGACATTGCTCAGCTGCCCTCATCAAGCCATGGCCCACCATGAGCATGTGCACACTCAGACATTGCTCAGCTGCCCTCATCAAGCCATGGCCCAGCATGAGTATGAGCACACTCAGACATTGCTCAGCTGCCCTCATCAAGCCATGGCCTGTACTCAGACATTGCTCAGCTGCCCTCATCAAGCCATGGCCCCCCATGAGCATGTGCACACTCAGACATTGCTCACAAAGTAGAAATAAACCGCACATAAATAAAATAAAATAAAATCCTGCACATGACCAGAAAATTGTCAGGGAACAAGTCTTCTGTTAGATGGGGTGAGAAAGACAAATATTTATTTGTTAAAAAAAATTAATTATGCTGACGGTCACAAGTGCCACCTTGAACAGGCTCTTCCTGGACTCTAAGTACTGCTGTTTCTGGAAGCCCTTCTGCAGAGGAAAGCTGCAAGTCACCTTTGCTTACCTGGAGTCACAGAATCCCTTCACTCTTGAGAAAAAGAAGTTGCTCCTGGATGGATTTATTTGGTGTGATTCTTGTTGTGGCAGCTCTGCATAGCTTTTGTCTGCTTACCTCAATGGAGCTGACTCTTGTGCTCACCTCAATGGAGCTGACTCTTGTGCTTGCCTCAATGGAGCTGACTCTTGTGCTTACCCCAATGGAGCTGACTCTTGTGCTTACCTCAATGGAGCTGACTCTTGTGCTTACCTCAATGGAGCTGACTCTTGTGCTCACCTCAATGGAGCTGACTCTTGTGCTTACCTCAATGGAGCTGACTCTTGTGCTTACCTCAATGGAGCTGACTCTTGTACTTACCTCAATGGAGCTGACTCTTGTGCTTACCTCAATGGAGCTGGCTCTTGTGCTTACCTCAATGGAGCTGACTCTTGTGCTTACCTCAATGGAGCTGACTCTTGTGCTTACCTCAATGGAGCTGACTCTTGTGCTTACCTCAATGGAGCTGACTCTTGTGCTTACCTCAATGGAGCTGACTCTTGTGCTTACCTCAATGGAGCTGGCTCTTGTGCTTACCTCAATGGAGCTGACTCTTGTGCTTACCTCAATGGAGCTGACTCTTGTGCTTACCTCAATGGAGCTGACTCTTGTGCTTGCCTCAGTGGAGCTGACTCTTGTGCTTGCCTCAATGGAGCTGACTCTTGTGCTTACCTCAATGGAGCTGACTCTTGTGCTCACCTCAATGGAGCTGACTCTTGTGCTCACCTCAATGGAGCTGACTCTTGTGCTTACCTCAATGGAGCTGACTCTTGTGCTTGCCTCAATGGAGCTGACTCTTGTGCTCACCTCAATGGAGCTGACTCTTGTGCTTACCTCAATGGAGCTGACTCTTGTGCTTGCCTCAATGGAGCTGACTCTTGTGCTTGCCTCAATGGAGCTGACTCTTGTGCTTGCCTCAATGGAGCTGACTCTTGTGCTTACCTCAATGGAGCTGACTCTTGTCAGGGTTTCATTCAGGGGTGGGGATGGCAGGGGGGGGTGGCCCTTGGAACCTTTTATCCCCCCTTGGAAATTGTATTATTAAAATTCATTAGAAACTTCGTCGCATCTTTAACCATCATGCCTCCCCTTAAAATCCAGATTCCTCCAGTTGCCTCCCCACAATTTTCTAAATGAAACCCTGCTTGTGCTCACCTCAATGGAGGTGACTCTTGTGCTTACCTCAATGGAGCTGACTCTTGTGCTTCAATAGAGCTGACTCTTGTACTTCAATGGAGCTGACTCTTGTACTTCAATGGAGCTGACTCTTGTACTAAACGGCAGCTTTGCATTCCAATGATGTGAGGAGTTTGAAAAAAGAGTTGTAATACAAATCAATGGTCCAGTGGCTAGTAAATATAGCCTCTAGGAATGGATGAGCACCACAGCAGTGTTGACAAGGTTGCAGGGCCAGTGTGTGTGTGGCCGTCTAGCTGAAGAGGTAGGTGGGTCCAACGATGGAGAGCAACTTCCCTGCCTCTGCAAGCTGCTGGGAGGAGAGAGACAACCAACCAACCGGTGGGGGGAAGGCTAATGAACATATTAAACCTCCTGATAGTGATGAGCTGGCCAAGATGGCTATGGCCTACCACTGGACTGACTGTCACATCAATTAGGCCCTTTAGCTAGTGTGCCTGATGGTTGTGATGAATATAAATATTGAATTAAGGAGAATTAATGGGAGTGCCCACATTAGCATGTTCATTAGTCGGGTGCTGATGTTATTATTGATGATAGTTGCTGCGCATTCCTCTGCCTACTGCCTGTGCTAGCTGATGGTACCAACACTCTCTACTGCCCTGTGCTAGCTGATGTTACCAACACTCTCTGCTGCCCTGTGCTAGCTGATGTTACCAACACTCTCTGCTGCCCTGTGCTAGCTGATGTTACCAACACTCTCTACTGCCCTCTGCTAGCTGATGTTACCAACACTCTCTACTGCCCTGTGCTAGCTGATGTTACCAACACTCTCTACTGCCCTGTGCTAGCTGATGTTACCAACACTCTCTACTGCCCTGTGCTAGCTGATGTTACCAACACTCTCTACTGCCCTGTGCTAGCTGATGTTACCAACACTCTCTGCTGCCCTGTGCTAGCTGATGTTACCAACACTCTCTGCTGCCCTGTGCTAGCTGATGTTACCAACACTCTCTACTGCCCTGCGCTGACTGATGTTACCAACACTCTCTACTGCCCTGTGCTAGCTGATGTTACCAACACTCTCTGCTGCCCAGTGCTTGCTGGCTGATGTTACCAACACTCTCTACTGCCCTGTGCTAGCTGATGTTACCAACACTCTCTACTGCCCTGTGCTAGCTGATGGTACCAACACTCTCTACTGCCCTGTGCTAGCTGATGTTACCAACACTCTACTGCCCTGTGCTGGCTGATGTTACCAACACTCTCTACTGCCCTGTGCTAGCTGATGTTACCAACACTCTCTACTGCCCAGTGCTAGCTGATGTTACCAACACTCTCTGCTGCCCTGTGCTGGCTGATGTTACCAACACTCTCTGCTGCCCAGTGCTGGCTGATGTTACCAACACTCTCTACTGCCCTGTGCTGACTGATGTTACCAACACTCTCTACTGCCCTGTGCTAGCTGATGTTACCAACACTCTCTACTGCCCTGTGCTAGCTGATGTTACCAACACTCTCTACTGCCCTGTACTGGCTGATGTTACCAACACTCTCTGCTGCCCAGTGCTGGCTGATGTTACCAACACTCTCTGCTGCCCTGCCCCTCTTTTTAGTTTTTAAATTTATCACAACCTTTAGGACCCCAGCAATGGCAACTCGGCACATCTTAAGCCTGGTATTATTGTTGGGTTCTCACTTTAGTATAATAAGCTAGTGGCTAGATTTTCAACTTGCATCTTTGATGAAATAGTTGAAGTCTTCTTCTGGGCCGCATTTATTGTCAAAGTTTTGTACTACTAATTATAACAGCATAATGTTTGAGTGGTGTTTTAAGAGAATATATGATGATATATATATGAATAGCATTACTTAACACCTTTTGGAGAAGGTAGGAATGACTTCACTTCCCCTGTTCACCTGTGTGCTCATGAATATATGCAGTAGCAATAAGTCGTGAGCGAGCTAAGTTTAGTACCTGCCAAATCCAGTGAGTCCTGAAACAGCTAAAATATGTACCCCCCCCCAATAATATTGTCGGTGGTGCAAATTCAATGTTGTTTGTGAGTAGAGCCATCCCTCTGGAGTTGAGTGGGGAACTTGGTGTTGCTGTGCCTGGCGTACATATGTATGCACCCACCTTAAATAATGCGGGCTTGTGTAACCCGGAAATGGTTGTCATTGTAAAGAGAACGATATCGATCGAGAAAACGGCAACAGGTTCAAAGCTTGAGGAAAGAAAACAGGCTGCACAGAGAAGTGAGAACTGGCTGCACAGAGAAGTGAGAACTGGCTGCACAGAGAAGTGAGAACTGGCTGCACAGAGAAGTGAGAACTGGCTGCACAGAGAAGTGAGAACTGGCTGCACAGAGAAGTGAGAACTGGCTGCACAGAGAAGTGAGAACTGGCTGCACAGAGAAGTGAGAACTGGCTGCACAGAGAAGTGAGAACTGGCTGCACAGAGAAGTGAGAACTGGCTGCACAGAGAAGTGAGAACTGGCTGCACAGAGAAGTGAGAACTGGCTGCACAGAGAAGTGAGAACTGGCCGCACAGAGAAGTGAGAACTGGCCGCACAGAGAAGTGAGAACTGGCCGCACAGAGAAGTGAGAACTGGCCGCACAGAGAAGTGAGAACTGGCCGCACAGAGAAGTGAGAACTGGCCGCACAGAGAAGTGAGAACTGGCCGCACAGAGAAGTGAGAACTGGCCGCACAGAGAAGTGAGAACTGGCCGCACAGAGAAGTGAGAACTGGCCGCACAGAGAAGTGAGAACTGGCCGCACAGAGAAGTGAGAACTGGCCGCACAGAGAAGTGAGAACTGGCCGCACAGAGAAGTGAGAACTGGCCGCACAGAGAAGTGAGAACTGGCCGCACAGAGAAGTGAGAACTGGCCGCACAGAGAAGTGAGAACTGGCCGCACAGAGAAGTGAGAACTGGCCGCACAGAGAAGTGAGAACTGGCCGCACAGAGAAGTGAGAACTGGCCGCACAGAGAAGTGAGAACTGGCCGCACAGAGATGTGAGAACTGGCCGCACAGAGAAGTGAGAACTGGCCGCACAGAGAAGTGAGAACTGGCTGCACAGAGAAGTGAGAACTGGCTGCACAGAGAAGTGAGAACTGGCTGCACAGAGAAGTGAGAACTGGCTGCACAGAGAAGTGAGAACTGGCTGCACAGAGAAGTGAGAAGTGGCTGCACAGAGAACAGGCTGCATGGTAATAGCTGAAGGGAAGGATGCTGGAGACATAGCTACCAGTTCATCAGCGTGCTCTAGCTGTGGAGGTGCGTTACCGCAAATTTGCTCAACTGGGAAAGATCATCTCGGTGAATCTGGAGAATATCTGAGCAGGTTCTCGCCTCGACCTTGCACAAGTTTAGAATCCGTAAGCGTTGTATGAATCTTTGCTCCTTCCCTTACAAGATGATTGCAAAGTAATATCAGTGTACTGTGTGCTACGTAGGACAATGGCTAGGACAGTACAATAAATGATAGGATTTCTAAGTTTTGTCCAATAGGAAATCGGGTTAATTTTTTTAAATTCCTTTTCTCCATTGCACGTGCTCACTGCCGTGCATGTATTATACATGACTAATTAGTGGTGTAGGGGCTCTATTTAGAGAGCTAATTGGGCATGGATCACTTTGTGTTGTTGAGGGTCTAGCCCTTCATGATAATGGAGTAGATTGGGCTGAAGGTGAGCTACAGGATGGTGCTTGTGATACTCCTAATCTAAAGATTCATAGTTCTGGAAGTGGCCAACCGATTCTTAACTTCTAGCCAGTCAGGCCAGTACCCAGCCTGTCACTCACAATAACTCCAGTGGCCAGCCTGTCACCCACAGTGACTCCAGTGGCCAGCCTGTCACTCACAATAACTCCAGTGGCCAGCCTGTCACCCACAGTGACTCCAGTGGCCAGCCTGTCACCCACAGTGACTCCAGTGGCCAGCCAGTTTCAATATAGCCCACAACTTTCAGAATGGTTACAACCTCACAATAGATAGTGGAACACTTCTATGGCTCTTGCACATGTGCATGCATACATACAGGTATGCGTGTACACACATGGCTTGTGACTGGACCGGACATCTATTAGTGCACCTCATGTGATGATACATGCAGGTATGCGTGTACACACATGGCTTGTGACTGGGCCGGACATCTATTAGTGCACCTCATGTGATGATACATGCAGGTGTGCGTGCATGCATGGCTTGTGACTGGGCGGGACATCTATTAGTGCACCTCATGTGATGATACATGCAGGTATGCGTGTACACACATGGCTTGTGACTGGGCCGGACATCTATTAGTGCACCTCATGTGATGATACATGCAGGTGTGCATGCATGCATGGCTTGTGACTGGGCCGGACATCTATTAGTGCACCTCATGTGATGATACATGCAGGTGTGCGTGCATGCATGGCTTGTGACTGGGCGGGACATCTATTAGTGCACCTCATGTGATGATACATGCAGGTATGCGTGCATGCATGGCTTGTGACTGGGCGGGACATCTATTAGTGCACCTCATGTGATGATACATGCAGGTGTGCATGCATGCATGGCTTGTGACTGGGCCGGACATCTATTAGTGCACCTCATGTGATGATACATGCAGGTGTGCATGCATGCATGGCTTGTGACTGGGCCGGACATCTATTAGTGCACCTCATGTGATGATACATGCAGGTATGCGTGCATGCATGGCTTGTGACTGGGCGGGACATCTATTAGTGCACCTCATGTGATGATACATGCAGGTGTGCATGCATGCATGGCTTGTGACTGGGCCGGACATCTATTAGTGCACCTCATGTGATGATACATGCAGGTGTGCATGCATGCATGGCTTGTGACTGGGCCGGACATCTATTAGTGCACCTCATGTGATGATACATGCAGGTATGCGTGCATGCACGGCTTGTGACTGGGCGGGACATCTATTAGTGCACCTCATGTGATGCAACTCTTCTGTGATGCAGCACATGGTGATGGTTGATGGTTGTCTTCTGAGAAAGTTCAAGATCACGGACTAAGAATAGCTATCGTATGTAGTCCCCTACACGCATTAGAGGTTGTCTGGAAAGTGCAGTGGTTCTCAACTTGTCTCTGCAGAAAGATTCTTGCAGTCCAATTGTTTCAAGGATATGTACTTATCAAAATTCTGGTCATTCCACACTGTTCAATATTTCACTCTTTTGTATGGTATGTGCCTGAGCTACATCCACCAGGTAGGGCTACACAAAGTTAGTGGAGACATGGCGGCCACTGTCTCTACAGACTCCAGAAATCTCAGAGGGACAGGCTAGGCCTGCAGCAAGCAAGCCTCTGAAGCCCTGGCACCTGTGCTGCAGCAAGCAAGCCTCTGAGGCCCTAGCACCTGTGCTGCAGCAAGCGTCTGAGGCCCTGGCACCTGTGCTGCAGCAAGCCTCTGAGGCCCTGGCACCTGTGCTGCAGCAAGCCTCTGAGGCCCTGGCACCTGTGCTGCAGCAAGCCCTGGCACCTGTGCTGCAGCAAGCCTCTAAGGCCCTGGCACCTGTGCTGCAGCAAGCAAGCCTCTGAGGTCCTGGCTGCAGCAAGCCTCTGAGGCCCTAGCACTTGTGCTGCAGCAAGCCTCTGAGGCCCTGGCACCTGTGCTGCAGCAAGCAAGCCTCTGAGGCCCTAGGACCTGTGCTGCAACAAGCAAGCCTCTGAGGCCCTAGCACCTGTGCTGCAGCAAGCCTCTGAGGCCCTGGCACCTGTGCTGCAGCAAGCAAGCCTCTGAGGCCCTGGCACCTGTGCTGCAGCAAGCCTCTGAGGCCCTAGCACCTGTGCTGCAGCAAGCAAGCCTCTGAGGCCCCTGGCACCTGTGCTGCAGCAAGCCTCTGAGGCCCTGGCACTTGTGCTGCAGCAAGCCTCTGAGGCCCTAGCACCTGTGCTCAAGCAAGCCTCTGAGGCCCTGGCACCTGTGCTGCAGCAAGCCTCTGAGGCCCTAGGACCTGTGCTCAAGCAAGCATGTATGCTGATAGTGGGTGATGGTACTGATCGGTATTGAGGCTATATATGGTATGTCAAGCCTATTTTGCCAAATATCTGGTGTCAATTAAATCCTGTTTGTTTGTTTTGTTTGTTTTGTGTGTGTGTGTGGGGGGGGGGGAGTAATGGGAGGGGAGGTTTTTTTGAGTGAGAGCCTCGCACTAGTTTTCTGCCAATATCATATGAGTAGTCAGTATTCCTGGAGACTCACTTGGTCCTAGTTCCAGTGGCCAAGCTTTCCCCGCACATCCCATAGCCTATGTGTAGCCGTGAGGGTGTTCAAAGACTAACTGCCTGCTCTGAAGTGGGAGCAGCCTATCTGGCCGTAGCATTGCCAGCAACATTCATGCAGGGGCTCAGACATCACTGGTAGGCTGCATACCTCACTCCATGCGGGCATCATTCATGCAGGGGCTCAGACATCACTGGTAGGCTGCATACCTCACTCCATGCGGGCATCATTCATGCAGGGGCTCAGACATCACTGGTAGGCTGCATACCTCACTCCATGCGGGCATCATTCATGCAGGGGCTCAGACATCACTGGTAGGCTGCATACCTCACTCCATGCGGGCATCATTCATGCAGGGGCTCAGACATCACTGGTAGGCTGCATACCTCACTCCATGCGGGCATCATTCATGCAGGGGCTCAGACATCACTGGTAGGCTGCATACCTCACTCCATGCGGGCATCATTCATGCAGGGGCTCAGACATCACTGGTAGGCTGCATACCTCACTCCACGCGGGCATCATTCATGCAGGGGCTCAGACATCACTGGTAGGCTGCATACCTCACTCCACGCGGGCATCATTCATGCAGGGGCTCAGACATCACTGGTAGGCTGCCGTATACGGCATACCTCACTCCATGCGGTCAGGATACTACAGGCAAGCTTGCAATGCGGTCAGGATACTACCTGTAGGCAAGCTTGCAATGCGGTCAGGATACTACAGGCAAGCTTGCAATGCGGTCAGGATACTACAGGCAAGCTTGCAATGCGGTCAGGATACTACAGGAAAGCTTGCAATGCGGTCAGGATACTACAGGCAAGCTTGCAATGTGGTCAGGATACTTGCAATGCGGTCAGGATACTACAGGCAAGCTTGCAATGCGGTCAGGATACTACAGGCAAGCTTGCAATGCGGTCAGGATACTACAGGAAAGCTTGCAATGCGGTCAGGATACTACAGGCAAGCTTGCAATGCGGTCAGGATACTACAGGAAAGCTTGCAATGCGGTCAGGATACTACAGGAAAATGCGTTGCACAAAACAATGTTATGGCAACAATAATGAGCTTGGACCTCACTGATTGACTGGACCATCAGTGCCCACATCCAGCCTCAGCTGGGGGTACGCATTCAATAGTTTGTGGACGAGGAGCTAGCTAACAGGGGGCCCTATAGGGTTGCTGTTTGTTTGTTTGGGGGGGGGGATTTATTTTTAATTGTTTTTTTAATAATTCATTATTTTGCTGTAATCATTTGTAATCATTAAAATAGTAAAGTAAATTCAAATAATATATATGAAAACAAGACAAGGACTAGATTGGTTATCTAATATTATCAGTCCTGACGGGGCCCCCCCCCTGACCCCACCACAGATACTGCCTCTGTACAGCTACAGAGAGATGCTAAAGAATGTATGCTCTCACCTTCACCTCTCCAGTACATTGCCTCACTCTGTGGCCCAGCTCCTTAAAAAGACCAGTGACCTCTTCCCAATGACCCCAAATAGCCACAGGTATGAAGGAATAAGCAGGCCTTAAGGTGGTGTACTTGGCTGACTTCCTCTCCTCAGCAAGGTCAGCCACTGCTCCAGCAGTATTGGTCACAGCGTCAGTAGGACTGTGCAGAGGTGTCCGGGCAAGTCGTGTCCCATACTAGTGGCTTGCCATTCTTGCATGGGATCATCATTGCCCCAGCCAGTCGCCTGCCATATGTGCGGTTCAGATGCGTGCTGTGGTCAGAGCTCTGTTTTTTTGGTTTGTGTTTACAGAGTTGCCCGGGAAAGGATATAATATCCGGCTAATATCCGGCGGCAGATGAGCACAAAATAATGAGGGACATGGTCCCCACCCCCAAGTGTTGCCACACCCACAAGGGTTGCCCCACCCCCCAATGTTATTCTCCCAAACCCCTTTATGTCTGGCTACTTACTTCGGGGTTTTTTCCCTTATTTTTCCCTTTCCCCCCCCTAATCTTCAGAAGCAGCTGCAGACGCTGCTGCCTGTACTTTGATACAGTATACCATTTCAGTGACCGCGTTATTTTTATCTAATAGAGAAGCAGCCTCGCTGGCAAACTGTTTGCATGAGGTGAGGCGTGACGTAGCTAGCGTTTATTGGTAATATGGTGGCCGTGTTGCGTTACTCGTGAGCTATAGTTGCTAATGTTAATTTTAAAAAGCGCACGCGCAAGTCTATTCCTAAACAACATGGTCATACACGATGGTGTCCTCCAGTCCAACTCTGACTAGATGTTGGCAAGATCATTGATACATACGTCTGCATAGCTCTACGGTGAAGGTTCTCAGTGCATCCACTTATATAATGTAAGACCATCTGTATGTGCGTGCATTCAGCATGGCCGGTCCTAAATTGAAGTGGGTTGACTGGGAAGATTATTTGAGCCACCCCCCCCCCCCCCCCCCCCACACACACACACACGCACCCTTGCATAAAATATCCACACAAACCCTTGCATAAAATATCCACACAAACCCTTGCATAAAATATCCACACAAACCCTTGCATAAAATATCCACACAAACCCTTGCATAAAATATCCACACAAACCCTTGCATAAAATATCCTGCATGAAGCCATGCAAAACTTGCAGAACGACTAGCTAGCACATCATTAGCACGCGTGTTCCCTTACTCTTGCCTGCCTGCTTCCAGCCATTCTCCTTCACCTTGATGCCCCAGGCATTCTCCTTCACCTTGGGCTGCTGCTCACTTTAAAAGCTGCCCCAGTGTGGGGGGCTCCTCTCAGCTTGAACGGGTTCCTTGCCCACAAACTGCAAATGTGTGGCCCCAGGAGGTGCTAGTAGCAGCAGCGAACTAGGCACCTGGCCAAGTTCGTTGCTACTGATGAAGAGCATGCATCTTTCAACCAGTCCATGCGAACTCCTTGGTTGTTCCTCTTATAGTGCACACCATAAGCTATTGATAGAAGATGGTCAACAGTCAGGGGTGGCAGCACGGCCCACTGTACCAGGGGGTGGCAGCACGGCCCACTGTACCAAGTGGTGGCAGCACGGCCCACTGTACCAGTGGGTGGCAGCACGACCCACTGTACCAGGGGGTGGCAGCACGGCCCACTGTACCAGGGGGTGGCAGCACGGCCCACTGTACCAGGGAACGTCACACATGTGTGTTGTTTGGTCATGTTAACACCACTCAAAAATGTCCAATTGACGTCCAATTGGAGCAAAAAATAGCTTCTTTCGGTTAAAAAGGGGAGGAACTTTCACCAAAAGCATTTTTGTGTCATTTAAAGAGTTCCATAATGTTAGAAAGGGACCTAATGTGCCCATTTTGACAAGTACGAGCTATTTCAGACAGTTTTTCCTCAAAACACTCAAAAACGATGCTATTGAAAATGATTTTTCTACAATTAGCGACAGTAATGGAATGCTGGCATGTTAGTAGCTCCGGGTGCCAATACAACTCAACTCGACCAATTATTAGCCCCGTACTTAATGACACTGGAGTACAGTACTAGGTGAGGCCATGCACATCTTTAGAATAGTGATTGATTGCACTTCCTCAATGAGCAAGCATGCACGCCATTAGGCCTCCTGTGCCGCTACCCTCCACTCTCGTGCTTCTCCCCTTTACATCCCCTTTTCTGACTCTCTCAGGCCATGAAGCTGATGTCGCTGGTACAGGCCGGGGAGGTCTTGCCCACCAGCCTCCCTCCTCCCCTCATGCCCCTCTCTAAGACCGCTGGCAGCAGCAGTGGGACCAGCAGTGGGACAAGCATTGGGAGCGTTGCAATCCCCTCCATGGCCGGGGCTGGGGCGTTGATGTCTCCAACCTTGAGTGCTAGTCCTAAACTGAGCTCTTCTCCTGCCCAAGGATCGCCACTCACTTCCAAGAAGCTGCAGCCCTCGCCCTCAACCTCCTCCCTTGGCTCGCTGAACTCCCTCACCTCCACAGTGGCCAGTGCTAGTGGTGGACCTGGTGGTGGCGGTGAGGATGTGGAGTGGGTGGTGAGTGCGGAACTGAAGACCAAGTATGATGGGTACTTCCAAGGAATAGACAAGGATCACGATGGCTACATTTCTGGTGAAGAAGCTCGGAGCTTGTTCATGGCCTCCAATCTTACGCAGCAAATCCTGGCCCACATCTGGTCAGTCTCTTTAGATAGTACAATTCCTGTGTATGGGAGATGTCATGGAGGTGTTGTCATGGAGATGTTATCGTGGAAATGTTAGAGAGATGTTGTCAGTGAGATGTCGTGGAAATGTTAGGGAGATGTTGTCAGTGAGATGTTGTCATGGAAATGTTAGGGAGATGTTGTCATGGAAATGTTATGGAGATGTTGTCATGGAAATGTTAGGGAGATGTTGTCAGTGAGATGTTGTCATGGAGATGTCAGTGAGATGTTGTCGTGGAAATGTTGTCAGGGAGATGTAATGGTTGAGTGAATTTGTTTCACCGTGGTCTTGCCTCCAGTGAATAACAATTCTAGTGTGCGATTGAATTATGGGGGAGTAATGGTTGACGAAGGTTTTGCACACCCTACAGCCATGCATGTCTTACTGCATACATATTCTGCTCAGTGGCAACCCTACCCATCCTAAGCACATAGAGTGTTCCTACAGCCATGCATGTCTTACTGTATACATATTCTGCCCAGTGGCAACCCTACTCATCCTAAGCACATAGAGTGTTCCTACAGCCATGCATGTCTTACTGCATACATATTCTGCTCAGTGGCAACCCTACTCATCCTAAGCACATAGAGTGTTCCTACAGCCATGCATGTCTTACTGCATACATATTCTGCTCAGTGGCAACCCTACTCATCCTAAGCACATAGAGTGTTCCTACAGCCATGCATGTCTTACTGCATACATATTCTGCTCAGTGGCAACTCTACTCATCCTAAGCACATAGAGTGTTCCTACAGCCATGCATGTCTTACTGCATACATATTCTGCTCAGTGGCAACCCTACTCATCCTAAGCACATAGAGTGTTCCTACAGCCATGCATGTCTTACTGCATACATATTCTGCTCAGTGGCAACCCTACTCATCCTAAGCACATAGAGTGTTCCTACAGCCATGCATGTCTTACTGCATACATATTCTGCTCAGTGGCAACTCTACTCATCCTAAGCACATAGAGCGTTCCTACAGCCATGCATGTCTTACTGCATACATATTCTGCTCAGTGGCAACTCTACTCATCCTAAGCACATAGAGTGTTCCTACAGCCATGCATGTCTTACTGCATACATATTCTGCTCAGTGGCAACCCTACCCATCCTAAGCACATAGAGTGTTCCTACAGCCATGCATGTCTTACTGCATACATATTCTGCTCAGTGGCAACTCTACTCATCCTAAGCACATAGAGTGTTCCTACAGCCATGCATGTCTTACTGCATACATATTCTGCTCAGTGGCAACCCTACCCATCCTAAGCACATAGAGTGTTCCTACAGTCATGTGTATCTTACTGCATACATATTCTGCTCAGTGGCAACTCTACTCATCCTTAGCACATAGAGTGTTCCTACAGCCATGCGTGTCTTACTGCATACATATTCTGCTCAGTGGCAACCCTACCCATCCTAAGCACATAGAGTGTTCCTACAGCCATGCATGTCTTACTGCATACATATTCAGCTCAGTGGCAACCCTACTCATCCTAAGCACATGAGTGTTCCTACAGCCATGCATGTCTTACTGCATACATATTCTGCTCAATGGCAACCCTACTCATCCTAAGCACATACAGTGGAACCTCTACTAACGGACATTCCCTATAGCGGACACCTACCTTATAACGGACAGGAGCACACACACCAATTGGCTTTACCATTGAAATAGTACTCAGTCACCCTCCCTGTAACGGACACCTCTCAATTCCGGCTAACGGACAGCTCTTAGTGCACCCAAAGCTCATCGTTGTAGAAATAAACCTCTTAACGGACAGTGGGTGGGGCCAGTACTGATCACGTGCGCGTGCCAATTAATAATTATAACAATAAATTTTATGCATGAAACATATTGTGTCTAAAGTAGGCCTCTTGCTTGGAGAGATGCTGCTATATCTCTTATTCTATTTTAAGGAGGGGCTTCACTGGCTAAAAACGTTGTTGACTTTTTGACTGCCCATAACTTTTTTTATAATTGGTTTGTGTAGATAATTTTATGCTCAAATTGTTGCTTGTTCTATGTGCTTTCCAATGATATATAAAATATCTCTAGAGGCATGTTTTGTCAGAAGATGCATGCAGAAACATCCAAGGCAACCCTCCTCCGTTTGGCAGACCCCCACAACTCATTTTTAAAAATCAAAAGCTGTAAATTGGTTTGTGGCTTGTCATAGCTAACAGCTGTGATTGGAGCGAAACCAAATTGCAATAACTAAAGTGGTTGCTGAATGGCAACGTGCAGTATTTGATTACTCGCTAAAATTGTGATTTTTAGCGCATGGCACCTTGCCATTCAACATTTGGTTTCGCTCCAATCACAGCTGTTAGCTATGACAAGCCACAAACCAATTTACAGCTTTTGATTTTTTTTAATGAGTTGTGGGGGTCTGCCAAACGGAGGAGGGTCCTGCCTTGGATGTTTCTGCATGCATCTTCTGACAAAACATGCCTCTAGAGATATTTTATATATCATTGGAAAGCACATAGAACAAGCAACAATTTGAGCATAAAATTATCTACACAAACCAATTATAAAAAAAGTTATGGGCAGTCAAAAGTCAACAACGTTTTTAGCCAGTCTTGGGTGAAGCCCCTCCTTTTAACGTAAGGCTGTGGTCCATACAAATGGTAGGTAACTGGAACTTCAACTCCATATCCCGCTCCTCTGTTGACTCTGCCTCCTGTGACCTCAACAAATGCTTTATTGCAGTCTCTCCTCGGGAACTGTGAGATTGTAGAGGCAATGTTGTATGCAACATGACCTACAACTTCGCCGTCTTTGATTACGGCCACAGCAGACTGGTCCTCGGCATTATCTGGCTCCCGTTTGAGTAGCAGAACTTCCCCAATGTGAGGTGTCCACACTTCTTTGTACACATGGTGTCCTCTGATGTAGGACTGAATCTCTGTCACACTCAAAGACATTGCACCACCACCAGGTCCACTACTGACTACAGGCTTGGAAGCTATCTCACGTGCCAGCCGCACGAACTGTGTCAAGGCTATGCCCATCTATCGAACGTGTGCTGGTTTAGCAGCTGCTTCATTCGAGTCATGGCTACTTCGAGCAAGCGTAGATATCATCTCTCTTACAGAAAAAGATTGAAGTTATCAAGGAAGCTGAGAAGAATGCTGGTGTTACTGTACGTTCACTTGGTGAACTCTTCGTCTGTGGAAAGACCCAAATTTCAGATATTTTGAAAAACAAGGAATCTATTGTCATCTTGTATGAATCAAATGCTTCAAGCTCTTTGTCTCGTACAAACAAGAGATCTCGTGTGTCCGAATACTCGGAGATTATCAACGCTTTATATCAATGGTGCCTCCTGGCATGCTCAAAGAACATTTACCCCTGTGGGCCCCAGCTTACTGAAAAAGCCAAGGAAATTGATGTAATCCTGGACAAGGAGTTTAAGGGAAGCAATGGATGGTTGGAAAAGTGGAAGAAGCGATATAACATTAGAAGAGTGACTGTGTGTGGAGAATCAGGTGATGTACAAGGGGATACTGTTGAGTCATGGAAGGAGAGATTGCCCGAGATTTTGAGGGGATATGCAAAGGAAGATATCTATAACCTAGATGAAACAGGATGCTTTTGGAGGGCTCTTCCAGAGCAAGGATTTACTCAGAAGGGGAAGAAGTGCAAGGGTGGGAAGAAGTGTAAGCAGAGAGTCACAGTGACTTTCATAGTGAATGGAGCTGGTGATAAGGAGACTACTATTGTAATCTGGCAATCAGAAAACCCCAGGTGTTTTCGAGGTATGGATAAAAATAGTCTACCAGTCAAGTATTATCACCAGAAAAAAGCCTGGATGACAGGAAAAATCTTGGAAGCAGTATTGACCTCTTGCATTAAAAAAGATCAATTTTGCTTTTTATGGATATGCTGGTTGCCACCCAGAACATTTAAAAGAAAAATATATAATAGTTTTTCTTCCACCAAATACAACATCTAAATTACAGCCACTAGACTTGGGGATCCAGAACTTCAAGGTCCATTATCGTCGGCTTCTCCTTCGCTATGTGTTAGCTAAGATTGATGATTGCAGTTGTGCTTCTGAGATAACGAAGTCTATTAATGTACTAACTGCAATCAGGTGGATATCTCAGGCATGGAGTGAAGTAAAACCAGAAATGATATCTAAGTGCTTCAGTGTTCTTAATAGTGAGTTGGATGTGACCAGCTTAAATGAAGAAGATCCTTTTCAAGACATTGATGCCGAATTTGTACTAGGTGCACTCATTTCAAAGACAATGGGCTCCAAGGGTAGTTGTTCACCTGATGAGTATGTCAACGGAAACAGCAATCTTCCTGTATGTACTGAGTTTGATGATACCTGCGAAGAAAGCTTCTTAGCAAGCCTTTCTGAACAGTCATCCATTGTTGAATGTGAGGAAGCACTTACAGATGGAAAAGACCTAGACCTACTACCACCTCGCCCCAAATTGAGAAACTATGGAGAAGCTATACAATCATTAGGGGAGGTCAAAGGAAAGCCGTGCATGTTTTACCGAAGCCTTGAGTACCAGTTTTCTAATTGATAAAGTAGCTTGTCTTGATTCACTTAATGCCAGACAAAGTACTCTACATTCATACTTCCCTGCCCTTCACACTGAATAACTGCATCAATTTATGTCTACAATTAAAAAGTATCTTATAATTATTATGTACACATATATAATATAATATGCATGTGATATCTACAATTGATGAATGAACAAACAATCCACGTTCTCCACCTATTATAATGATAAAATGAGATTAATGGGGAAAAACCTCTGAATATGGGACACCTCCGAATAATGGACTATTCAGAGGTTCCACTGTAGAGTGTTCCTACAGCATGCGTGTCTTACTGCATACATATTCTGCTCAGTGGCAACCCTTACCCATCCTAAGCACATCAAGTGTTCATCTCTGACGGCATCCTTCACAACATGAGGAACCCTCCGCTCCAAACACAGTTGTAGATTAATTAGCTGCACATGCCCAGTAGGCTGCAAATAGTTAACTTCTTCTTTGAAGTAGTGGCGATCTTTTTTCCTTCTTGCTTCCGCTGTCTTGGATGCCTCTTTCAGGATCCTGCTTCTGGAGGTGCTGGGGGAGGAAGGTTGAACAGAAGCCCTTCAGCACCCTTGGGAGTAGAGGGTTTCTTTGCTGAGACTCGTTGCAGACACAGCAGATGTAGAGCTACGAGGCTTTGTTGGCTGGCCTCAATACTTTTAACAACAAAAAACACATGATTAAGTCTGGAGGTCAAAGGGTTATGGCGTTGGATGCTAGTGAACATGCAGGACTAACATTGTTAGCACTAAGATTATTTCGTCTTGAGCAAATCTTGTTGTGTTAATGGCTGAGAGGTGTGTGTGTGTGTGTGCTGTTGTGGCTCATGATTAGAAAGTGCTAGATCACTATCAGTGGCTAGAGGAAGCCATACACACCCGTGGGGGCTTCCTCTTCCACTGATAGCAATCTAGCACTTTCTAATCATGAACCACAACTGCAGAGAAGTCAGACGTGCAGACTTTGTGGTGTCCAACTTTGACTGCATGTAACTCTGGCATGGTTATGCCTATGCAGTATCAAAAGAGAGCACACAGAGAAATATATCTTTTGAGTTATATATCAAGTTCAGTGAATGAAGTGTGCAGAATCCATGGAGCTCCAAAGTCTTAAGCACAAGTTTTGTAAGAATTTGTGTTTTATTAATATCGTCTTCCCACAACTGATTGGAGGACTTCCTTTTGTGCTTGGTTGTATTTTTAGCTCTAACTTTTATTTATTTTTTTAATTTTTAAGAGTAAACTTATCAAATGTTCAGAGTGGACATGCAGTGAGCTGCAGTTATAAGAACCAGCTCCATTACTTATCAACTGTTCAGAGTGGACATGCAGTGAGCTGCAGTTATAAGAACCAGCTCCATTACTTATCAACTGTTCAGAGTGGACATGCAGTGAGCTGCAGTTATAAGAACCAGCTCCATTACTTATCAACTGTTCAGAGTGGACATGCAGTGAGCTGCAGTTATAAGAACCAGCTCCATTACTTATCAACTGTTCAGAGTGGACATGCAGTGAGCTGCAGTTATAAGAACCAGCTCCATTGCTTATCAACTGTTCAGAGTGGACATGCAGTGAGCTGCAGTTATAAGAACCAGCTCCATTACTTATCAACTGTTCAGAGTGGACATGCAGTGAGCTGCAGTTATAAGAACCAGCTCCATTACTTATCAACTGTTCAGAGTGGACATGCAGTGAGCTGCAGTTATAAGAACCAGCTCCATTACTTATCAACTGTTCAGAGTGGGCATGCAGTGAGCTACAGTTATAAGAACCAGCTCCATTACTTATCAACTGTTCAGAGTGGACATGCAGTGAGCTGCAGTTATAAGAACCAGCTCCATTACTTATCAACTGTTCAGAGTGGACATGCAGTGAGCTGCAGTTATAAGAACCAGCTCCATTACTTATCAACTGTTCAGAGTGGACATACAGTGAGCTGCAGTTATAAGAACCAGCTCCATTGAAGTGAGAAAACAAAAGCTATGCAGCTGCTACGTGGCTATATGTCTACAACAAAATATACATCAAAGAAATCCATCAGGAGCACCTCCTTGCTCAAGAGCGAGGGGATTCAGAGTGACTCCAGGTAAGCACAGGTGCCTGTGCTGCTTTCCAGCGAAGAAGAACTTCCAGAAAGAGTAGCAAAAGCCAGGAAGAGACCGTTCATGAAGGCAGCTGCGATCATCAGCTATTAATACTGCTCACTCTCCCCATCCAACAGGAAGTAAAGTTCAATAGAGCAGTCTATTGGGCATGTGCAGTATAGTTTGTTTCCGCGGCGATGTCCAAGTTTCTTCCTTGTTATGTTTAGGGAGGGGGTGACGAAATCAAATGCTGACAAAAACTTGCAGTTACGACTTCTTAGCTCCATAGCTTCTGCACACTTCATTGTATGAACTAGCTCAAAAGATGGGTCTCTCTGTGTGCTCTCTTTTGATCTAAAAACTGTTGCATTGATACAACTATGCCTGAGTCGACTGGTTAAAGGCCATATATATGGCACAAACTTCGACCTCATTGAAGGGGGTTAATCGAAGAATTTGTAGTCTGCGCATATTCTCTGTATTCTCTGTATGCACATGCCCAATAGACGTTCTGTATTGGGGTTTTTTAACAGGCATGGAAGCAAAATTAAAAAGGTCTTTTTTGTGTGGCTGACAAATGCAACTAACCTCTTCCTGGCTTTTGCTTGTTTCTGGAAGTTCTTCTTCGCTGGAAAGCAGCACAGGCACCTATGCTTACCTGGGACCACTCTGAATGCCCTCACTCTTGAGCAAGGAGGCACTCCTGGATGGGTGTCCTTGCTGTAAGGTTTGTTGTAGACATATAGCCACGTAGCAGCTGCATAGCTTTTGTTTGCTCACTTCAATGGAGCTGGTTCTTTCTGCAGCTTATTGTATGATGATATAAACGTTTTGAGAAGTTGTCATGAAAGTTATAGCTAAGAAATAGTATTATTACAACAGACGACAAATAAAGTCCACATTCAATGGTTGACTGCAGCCAAAGTTGGCTACCTCAAAATCTTGAGAAGGCCTGAGTTTGCTGCAAATGTGGCTCCTGCAGACAGTATCTCTGGCTAGAGCTTGCACTACAGGGAGGAGGGCTTTCTTTAGGTGATAAAAGTGAGTAGAGGGGTCTAAAAAGAAGGATCCTATGATAGTGATTCCTTACGCAGCAGGGATGAGTGAAGACATCAGGAAGGTCTGCAGGAAGTTCAACATCAAAGTTGTCTTCAGATCGGGAAGAACTCTGAGGACACAACTGAGCAGAGTGAAGGATGTTTTACCAGCTAATATGGACTCTTGTGTTGTGTACCGTATCCCTTTCAGCTGTGGGAATACTACATAGGGGAGACCATCAGAAGACTAGAGACCAGAGTGAAAGAACATTAAAGAGAAGTCTGCAATTGCTGAACATGCATGGATAATGGACATCCTATTTTGTGGGAGGAAGCCACCATCTTGGACCAGGCCAGAAGACAGAAGGAACTGCTAGTGAAGGAGGCATTGCATATGTTGTTGTTCTATTTTTTTTATAATTATTTATTTATATTGTTATTTTTATTTATTTGTTATTATTATTTATTTTTATTTTTTATTATTTTTATTATTTTTATTAAAGTAATTTAAAAAAATTACATCCTGTGCACATGGCATGTGGTGGATAGCTAGCTACTGGTATATAACAGGCTCACGCAAGCCTTAGCGTCTCATTATTCCTGATGAAGACTAGAGCATCCAGTCGAAACATTGAGTGAATACAATTTGAAGTATTATTGAAAAGGTGATTATAAAAAATTTCTCACCTCCCCCTGGAAAATTATTACCATCTGCTTGACGACCTACTCATGTTTTAGCGCCACTATATCAGAGCTTCCTCTAGCCACAGATACACGTTTGAACTCTAGCACTTTCCAATCTGGAGCCACCACTTGCAGCAAACTCAGTCTTCAAGATTTCCAAAGTTGTCACCTGATTTTTATTTATTATTAGTAGTAGTAGTAGTATTAGTTATTATTATTATTATTAGTAGTATTAGTATTAGTATTATTGTTGTTGTTGTTGTTATTGTTATTAGTAGTAGTATTATTATTATTAGTAGTAGTAGTAGTATTATTATTTATTAGTATTATGTAGTAGTAGTAGTATTATTATTATTATTTATTATTATTATTATTATTATTATTATTATTATTATTATTATTATTATTATTACTATTATTACTATTATTATTGTGTATTTCCTGTATATCCCCTAAATCAAATTTGCATTTGAAATGTCTAAGTGGACGTGACCAGCCGAAACTTGCAGTGTGGCTTAAGGCTCATGAATATGACGATGTGTGGGTCAGTGAATGCGACAGGCCGGTGTGTTTATTTGAGTTTGATGTGCTACATTTATGACTGAGCTACAAAAGATGAGCGAGACTTCCTTGCGTGGGAGAGCTGGTTAACATGCTTGCCACCTGTAGTCCCCCCTTGCTGCATCCCACGTGAAAAGGTTGAAGCACCACATGCTCGTCTTCCTCCTCATTACAGCTAGAAGCCATTGAAGCCAAGGCCAGTCAAGCTCCTCATCATGACAGTGGCCGCCATATTCACTGTCCCTAGTATTTGACGGTTCACTTGATTGGAATATCAGAGTTAATCAAGGTTAAGTTCATGAATCAATGGGTTGAGTTCATGATTAACACGTTGAACGAGAGTTGTTGCCGGTAATGTGGTGAGCTTGAAGTGACATTATGCAACATGAAGGCCTCTCGGAAGATTGCGAAAGAATAGTTGGTCAGGTTTTAAACTTCAATCGAAGAATTGCTAGTAGAAATCTGCCGGAGATCTGTGAATGTTTTTAGAAGTTTGAACTCGAGCTCAATCATCTCAGATTTTTTGCTCGTCCAGCAGAGTTCTAACCTTCACAATATGTGCCGCACTGTAAGTTCAGCTGTTCGTAGCAACCTCATGACCATTTCAAACTGGTGAATCCAAGAATTTGTGTGTGCGTTGCAGAGTTCTGTGCACAACTTGTACCTAAATATAGCATGCAGGTGAGCCACTTGAACTATAGCATGAACCATAGTTGCCTTTTGAGCTGTTCTTCTGCTCGTCATTGTGTGGAATGGTATGTTGTATCCATGGTGATACGTTAATCCAGCTGTGTAAATATTGTGTGGGCTATTTAGCGGAGTCTAGTGCAACCTCTGCAAACAATGGTCATATTATGACGGCGGTTCCTATTAGGACGATGTGCTTGCTGACCCCTTTGTTTAGTATTGTGGGCGAGTAGATGTGGCCTACAGTGTGCAGGGCAGATAGAACACCTGGTGCTGTGGCAGTGCTCAATAGCCAGAGCTAGTACACACCCTGTCATCCTCCATGCCTGTGCTAGTACACACCGTCATCCTCCTCCATGCCTGTGCTAGTACACACCCTGTCATCCTCCATGCCTGTGCTAGTACACACCCTGTCATCCTCCTCCATGCATGTGCTAGTACACACCCTGTCATCCTCCATGCCTGTGCTAGTACACACCCTGTCATCCTCCTCCATGCCTGTGCTAGTACACACCCTGTCATCCTCCTCCATGCATTTGCTAGTACACACCCTGTCATCCTCCTCCATGCCTGCTAGTACACACCCTGTCATCCTCCATGCCTGTGCTAGTACACACCCTGTCATCCTCCATGCATGTGCTAGTACACACCCTGTCATCCTCCATGCCTGTGCTAGTACACACCCTGTCATCCTCCATGCCTGTGCTAGTACACACCTTGTCATCCTCCTCCATGCCTGTGCTAGTACACACCCTGTCATCCTCCATGCCTGTGCTAGTACACACCCTGTCATCCTCCTCCATGCCTGTAGTACACACCCTGTCATCCTCCTCCATGCCTGTGCTAGTACACACCCTGTCATCCTCCTCCATGCCTGTGCTAGTACACACCCTGTCATCCTCCTCCATGCCTGTGCTAGTACACACCCTGTCATCCTCCATGCCTGTGCTAGTACACACCCTGTCATCCTCCTCCATGCCTGTGCTAGTACACACCCTGTCATCCTCCTCCATGCCTATGCTAGTACACACCCCGTCATCCTCCTCCATGCCTGTGCTAGTACACACCCTGTCATCCTCCTCCATGCCTGTGCTAGTACACACCCTGTCATCCTCCTCCATGCCTGTGCTAGTACACACCCTGTCATCCTCCATGCCTGTGCTAGTACACACCCTGTCATCCTCCATGCCTGTGCTAGTACACACCCTGTCATCCTCCTCCATGCCTGTGCTAGTACACACCCTGTCATCCTCCATGCCTGTGCTAGTACACACCCTGTCATCCTCCATGCCTGTGCTAGTACACACCCTGTCATCCTCCATGCCTGTGCTAGTACACACCCTGTCATCCTCCTCCATGCCTGTGCTAGTACACATCCTGTCATCCTCCATGCCTGTGCTAGTACACACCCTGTCATCCTCCTCCATGCCTGTGCTAGTACACACCCTGTCATCCTCCTCCATGCCTGTGCTAGTACACACCCTGTCATCCTCCTCCATGCCTGTGCTAGTACACACCCTGTCATCCTCCATGCCTGTGCTAGTACACACCCTGTCATCCTCCTCCATGCCTCTGCTGGATTATAGTGAAGTGTGGACAATTTTTGTAATAGGCGCATGTATAACTATTGCCATGGAGCCAACAGGCAACCAGGGACAGCAAGATGTAGTGTGTTGACAGGATCCATTCCATTGAAGTCATGTAGAAGCAGGATCTTCTGTTGCATGGTGTCTAACAGAAAATAACCCATTAAGGGAGTGACTCCTCTCAAGGGAGAAAGGATTCAGAGCTTGGGTAGGGATAAGTTCCAAAAAAGAGCCTCCAGAAACATCAGTGGAGGTCTGGAGGCTCTGCTGAGGACGGTGCACGTCTGCACTATCACATGTATGGCAAGGATGAGCATAAAAATGGTGGAGTTTGTGAGGTGTGGTATAGGAAATCTGTTTCATGACACGTGCACTAACAACTTGAGAATAGTACATTCCAGTGCTGCTAGTGACTGGTACAGGGTCATCAACAACTTGAGAGTACTCAGTAGTACATCCAGGCTGCTCCAGTGCTGCTAGTGACTGGTACAGGGTCATCATCAACTTGAGTGCATCCAGGATGCTGCTAGTGACTGGTACAGGGTCATCAACAACTTGAGAGTAGTACCTCCAGGATGCTCCAGTGCTGCTAGTGACTGGTACAGGGTCATCAACAAGTTGAGAGTAGTGCATCCAGGTGCTGCTAGTGACTGGTACAGGGTCATCATCAACTTGAGTGCATCCAGGATGCTGCTAGTGACTGGTACAGGGTCATCAACAACTTGAGAGTAGTGCATCCAGGATGCTCCAGTGCTGCTAGTGACTGGTACAGGGTCATCAACAAGTTGAGAGTAGTGCATCCAGGTGCTGCTAGTGACTGGTACAGGGTCATCAACAACTTGCATCCAAGGATGCTCCAGTGCTGCTAGTGACTGGTACAGGGTCATCAACAACTTGAGAATAGTGCATCCAGGATGCTCAGCCTTTCCCTAAGCATTTCTTGGATGTCCCTAGTGAGCTAGACTGAAATAGCCCTGGGCCCTCCTAAGCTTGGCCCTAGCCCTAGAATACCCTGATCCAAGCCGTGGCCACTAACCATAGCTCTGGAATAACTCTAGCTGTAGAATATCCTAGCCCTAGCCACTAACCCTAGAGTACCTCTAGCTCCGTTATAGAATCATCTATCCCTAGCTATGGAGAGGCCGTATTTCCTTAGTTCTGGCTTAGCTATGAAGTACCTATACCCCTAGCTCTGGCCTAGCTATAGAGTATCCTTCTAGCTCTGGCCTAGCTATAGAGTGCCCCTATACTCCTAGCTCTGGCCTAGCTATAGAGTACCCCTATATCCTTAGCTCTGGCCTAGCTATAGAGTAGCCCTATACCCCTAGCTCTGGCCTAGCTATAGAGTAGCCCTATACTCCTAGCTCTGGCCTAGCTATAGAGTAGCTCTATACCCCTAGCTCTGGCCTAGCTATAGAGTAGCCCTATACCCCTAGCTCTGGCCTAGCTATAGAGTAGCCCTATATCCTTAGCTCTGGCCTAGCTATAGAGTACCCCTATATCCCTAGCTCTGGCCTAGCTATAGAGTAGCCCTATACCCCTAGCTCTGGCCTAGCTATAGAGTAGCCCTATATCCCTAGCTCTGGCCTAGCTATAGAGTAGCCCTATATCCTTAGCTCTGGCCTAGCTATAGAGTAGCCCTATATCCCTAGCTCTGGCCTAGCTATAGAGTAGCCCTATATCCCTAGCTCTGGCCTAGCTATAGAGTACCCCTATATCCTTAGCTCTGGCCTAGCTATAGAGTAGCCCTATATCCCTAGCTCTGGCCTAGCTATAGAGTAGCCCTATAACCCTAGCTCTGGTCTAGCTATAGAGTACCCCTATACTCCTATCTCTGGCCTAGCTATAGACGAGTCCTAGTCCTGATTATGGGATCCATGATATATAGTCAGTCACCTTCACTAGGAACATCCTGGGGTAGCTGGAATATTTCCAGGATATCCTAGGAAATATTGTTACAGCACCAGAGTGCATCATAGAGCAGGGTGATAATAAGATGCAGCTTTCTAGTGTGTGACTGACACCTGATGTTGCCTCCATCACTCTGTGTGTGTGTGTGTAGACAGCTATCTAGTGTGTGACTATCACCTGATGTTGCCTCCATCACTCTGTGTGTGTGTGTGTAGACAGCTTTCTAGTGTGTGACTAACACCTGATGTTGCCTCCATCACTCTGTGTGTGTGTGTAGACAGCTATCTAGTGTGTGACTAACACCTGATGTTGCCTCCATCACTCTGTGTGTGTGTGTGTGTAGACAGCTATCTAGTGTGTGACTAACACCTGATGTTGCCTCCATCACTCTGTGTGTGTGAGTAGACAGCTTTCTAGTGTGTGACTAACACCTGATGTTGCCTCCATCACTCTGTGTGTGTGTGTAGACAGCTATCTAGTGTGTGACTAACACCTGATGTTGCCTCCATCACTCTGTGTGTGTGTGTGTAGACAGCTATCTAGTGTGTGACTAACACCTGATGTTGCCTCCATCACTCTGTGTGTGTGTGTAGACAGCTTTCTAGTGTGTGACTAACACCTGATGTTGCCTCCATCACTCTGTGTGTGTGTGTAGACAGCTATCTAGTGTGTGACTAACACCTGATGTTGCCTCCATCACTCTGTGTGTGTGTGTGTGTAGACAGCTATCTAGTGTGTGACTAACACCTGATGTTGCCTCCATCACTCTGTGTGTGTGTGTAGACAGCTATCTAGTGTGTGACTAACACCTGATGTTGCCTCCATTTCTCTGGTGTGTACAGGAATCTCAGTGATATGCAGAAGACTGGACGTCTGAATGCAGAACAGTTTGCCCTTGCCATGTTCCTCATAGCCGAGAAGGTACGCAAGAAGGAGCCACCCAAAGTTCTCACGGCCGCCATGATCCCTCCGTCCCTTAGGGGGAAGGTCACTCCCCCCACCCCTCCCCCTTCATCCTCCTCTGCTGCCACCAGTGGGGCTGTCCCTGATATCATGGCTAGCATCTCTTGGGGACAAACTGGATCCCATGCAGTTACAAGTGGAACTGCAGTCCCCTCTTTGTCCAGTGCATGGACCACACCCACTTTTGCCACGGCTACAGCGAGCGGAGTGGAGGGAGGAGGGAGTGTAGTGATGGGCTTTGGTAATGACTTCTCAGCCATTCAGGAACTGGACACCCTCACCAGCGATATCCAGTGCATCAGAAAGTAAGGACACAACTGTAAGGATACCTTGCCCCATTCACCACCCGGAGTACAGATCCACCTAATAAGTATGACTGCCCTCCACCATGTAGTGGGTGGTCTTCGAGGGGTTAATTATGTGCAGGTGGTGACTATAGCATGATTTTAGGGGTTAAATAAATACGTGGTGACTAACATCATGTGGCTGTCCTAACTATGTCCTGTAGCAGGGTTCAACCATGTGGCTGTCCTAACTACTCTAGAATGTCCTGTGGCAAGGTTCAACCATGTGTCTGTCCTAACTATTCTAGAGTGTCCTGTGGAAAGGTTCAACCATGTGGTTGTCCTGATATTCTAGAATGTCCTGTGGAAAAGTTCAACCATGTGGCTGTCCTGATATTCTAGAGTGTCCTGTGGAAAGGTTCAACCATGTGGCTGTCCTGACTATTCTAGAATGTCCTATGGAAAGGTTCAACTATGTGGCTGTCCTAACTATTCTAGAGTGTCCTGTGGAAATATTCAACCATGTGGCTGTCCTGACTATTCTAGAATGTCCTGTGGAAAGGTTCAACCATGTGGCTGTCCTAACTATTCTAGAGTGTCCTGTGGAAAGGTTCAACCATGTGGCTGTCCTAACTATTCTAGAATGTCCTGTGGAAAGGTTCAACATGTGGCTGTCCTAACTATTCTATGTCATGTGGAAAGGTTCAACCATGTGGCTTTCCTGACTATTCTAGAGTGTCCTGTGGAAAAGTTCAACCATGTGGCTGTCCTGATATTCTAGAATGTCCGGCTGTCCTGACTATTCTAGAGTGTCCTGTGGAAAGGTTCAACCATGTGGCTGTCCTAACTATTCTAGAATGTCCTGTGGAAAGGTTCAACCAAATGGCTGTCCTAACTATTCTAGAGTGTCCTGTGGAAAGGTTCAACTATGTGGCTATCCTAACTATTCTAGAGTGTCCTGTGGAAAGATTCAACCATGTGGCTGTCCTGACTATTCTAGAATGTCCTGTGGCAAGGTTCAACCATGTGGCTGTCCTAACTATTCTAGAGTGTCCTGTGGAAAGGTTCAACCATGTGGCTGTCCTGACTATTCTAGAGTGTCCTGTGGAAAGGTTCAACCATGTGGCTGTCCTACAGTAGGACCCCCCAAAAGTTCTGGTTCCGTTGCGTTAGTATTCTGTTGGCACTTCTGGCAACGCCGTTCCAATGCCATTAAGTAACAACTCCGTTCCAATGCCGTTAAGTAACAACTCCGTTCCAATGCCGTTAAGTAACAACTCCGTTCCAATCAATGCCGTTAAGTAACAACTCCGTTCCAATGCCGTTAAGTAACAACTCCGTTCCAATGCCGTTAAGTAACAACTCCGTTCCAATGCCGTTAAGTAACAACTCCGTTCCAACGCCGTTAAGTAACAACTCCGTTCCAACGCCATTAAGTAACAACTCCGTTCCAACGCTGTTAAGTAACAACTCCGTTCCAACGGCGAAGAATCTTTTTTCTTCACGTTTCAAACTCATTCGCTGTTCAAGCCCTTGTTCACGCGGTCATTCTCCAGCCTCATGCTTCAAGTACAATCGGCTTCCTGCTCCTGCTTGTTCGTCGTTTGGCAGCCTCTCGCTTCTCGTACCGTTCATAATGTCGGTCTTCAGCATAAGGCCCAATGCCAGCCTCGACGAAATAGAGGAGCTGATGAAGCTGACTGACGAAACAACTGTTGACTAACTCCAGCATCTTCTACAGACCAAGCTAGAACATTTCACTGCGCACCATTCTGCGATGCAGGACCGCTTTAGGATAGACCTTCCGAGGTAGCTCTAGTGTCAGTTCATCAGACACGCGGAACAAGGTAATCTGTCTTATCATTTCTAAAGCCTAAGCTTAGTTTATCTGACAACTTGGTTAAGCTTACAGTTTATAAGCTTAGCTTTTAAGGAAGCATGATTGATTAGCTTATTCTAAATTTGAAAGATAAGCTAATGAGCATAGCTTTGCCTGGGTTGTGGCTTGGAGTTTAGCTGGGGGCTTGAAGGACCTCAAGACAGTCTTGCCTGCTTAGTTTACTCTTTAGCAAGCTTAGTTTGTATCAGTAAACATTTGATTTCTAAATCTTGAAGGCAAGGTATTATTATAATAATATATCCTCCCTACCTTACCTTTCCAGATGAATAGAATATGGGGGAGATGACTTGTGGCATAGAGGATGTTATATGGATTGATGAATGCAGTCCAACTCGAGATCCACAGACTGCACTCAGGATTGTTTGAACTTGAATGTTGTACTTTACAAAATTGCAGTCACTGGTTACCATAATAATTGAGCAATGAGTATGCATAACTGTTACCAGTTAACTTTCATGACAATTTAACACAGTATCATGCAAGGCTTGTGTTAAGGTTGGCTGTCACAACCAAGACTACCCAATTGGCATGACAAAAGACGACCAAGTGTTTGCATCTCTTGGTGTGTACACCATTTCTCTGACATGCACATTTTTGTGTGAAGCAGATGCCCTTGCCTTGTAGTAGTAGACATCTTCACATAATAAAAGATGACAGTCAGTTACAAAACTAACACTATCAATATAATTTTGTTATTTTGCAAGCATAAACACTTGTGCTTGCTGGATCAACTCCAAACACTTCTCCCGTACAGGCTCAAATTCAATAGGGTCGTAGGTGGTTGGAACCAGCGATTGTAGGAGAGAAGTCGACTAGTATGTGTAAGTCGATGGGGTCCATCAAGGACCAACTTATCCTATAACTCAACCATAGAAGTCTGAGGTCCTGTTGCATGCACAAGGAAACATAATAAGACATCCACTATGCAATAGAGGAATGCATGGCAGACATTTTATGCTTGTGACGTAACTTTTCCACTCGTACAGTACACCTGTCACCAAACACATGACCCATCTTCCAATCCATAAAACTCATTTTCCACCCGCGCGCTTGACCACGTACCTACGTTTTAGCGCCTAATGAAAACACTCATTGAATAGAGTAGGGCTTCCTCTAGCCACTGGTGCTAATTTCAACTCTCTAGCACTTTGCAATCTGGAGATATTTCTGCCACAAGATCAGTCATTGAGGTTCCCTCCACTTGTAGCTCCAGTAACTTGGCTATAGTTATACTTATGAAAAATATTTTAGTATCAACAGAGAGCACAAAGAGAGATCTATCTTTTGAGCTATATATCAAGTCCATACCATGAAGTTTACGTAATCTATGGAGTTATAAAGTGGTAACCACAAGGGGGAAATACATGTGCAGTAGTCCCCCCCCAAAAATGCAACTGTTATCCCTTACCGACACAGAGTTCTCTGTTGGCCAAAATATCAATTTGTAAATGCATCATCTCTTGGTCTATACATGATTGAGGTGAAGCCTAATATTCTGACGTGGCTTGTTACATACAAAAGCTTAGCTAGGAGTTTCTAGAGGTCAAGTATTTTTTTAAGGCAAGTCCTGCTAAGCTACTAGACCTTCTGTAAACTCTTCAACCTTTCTAAGCCACTCTGTGAAGTCTCTCTAAGGCAAGGCTTGCAAGGCTTGCTAAACCACTCTGTGAAGTCTCTCTAAGGCAAGGCTTGCAAGGCTTGCTAAGCCACTCTGTGAAGTCTCTCTAAGGCAAGGCTTGCAAGGCTTGCTAAGCCACTCTGTGAAGTCTCTCTAAGGCAAGGCTTGCAAGGCCTGCTAAGCCACTCTGTGAAGTCTCTCTAAGGCAAGGCTTGCAAGCTACTAAAGGTCCTGTGAGGGCATTAAAAGGGGGGGGGGGGGCTTTGTTTTGCAAGCCTTAGTCTACACCAGGCTTTACCTAACACTATGCTTAGCAAACCTAACCTCTACAAGACTATGTAGCAAGCTTTGTCAAAGCATATTGTCTCAACTGAGTAGCTGTGAGAACAAGAAGGCAAAGCTACTAAGTAGAGAGCTAGAGCTGAAGGACACTAGTGGGCACAGGCCAAATACTTACTTCTGTCAGCAATAAACTTCTTGATGGGCAAAATGACATCTGGGAAGAAGAAACAAAGTAGAGGGGAAAAACACTCGCTAGATTTAGCACCAGGTTGCAACACCCCGCCCAATGTGCGCGTAAGCGCGTGCGCACGCATTTATAAAATAAGCACTAAGATTAAAATTTTGAAATGTAAACTTAACAGCGTTTGTTATGCGTTATTCGTCGGGTTTTTATGCTTTGATTCCGCGTTTCTGTTTTCGTTGGAACGGGTACGGAACCGTAACTTTTTTTTGGCGCCTACTGAACTACTCGAGAATGTCCTGTGGCAGGGTTCAACCATGTGGCTGTCCTAACTATTCTAGAATGTCCTGTGGCAAGGTTCAACCATGTGGCTGTCCTAACTATTCGAGAATGTCCTGTGGCAAGGTTCAACCATGTGGCTGTCCTAACTGCTCTAGAATGTCCTGTGGCAAGGTTCAACCATGTGGCTGTCCTAACTACTCGAGAATGTCCTGTGGCAAGGTTCAACCATGTGGCTGTCCTAACTACTCTAGAGTGTCCTGTGGCAAGGTTCAACCATGTGACTATTCTAGAATGTCTGTAGCAAGGTTCAACCATGAGGCTGTCCTAACTACTCGAGAATGTCCTGTGGCAGGGTTCGACCATGTGGCTGTCCTAACTACTCGAGAATGTTCTGTGGCAGGGTTCAACCATGTGGCTGTCCTAACTACTCGAGAATGTCCTGTGGCAAGGTTCAATCATGTGGCTGTCCTAACTACTCGAGAATGTTCTGTGGCAGGGTTCAACCATGTGGCTGTCCTAACTACTCGAGAATGTTCTGTGGCAAGGTTCAACCATGTGGCTGTCCTAACTACTCGAGAATGTCCTGTGGCAAGATTCAATCATGTGGCTGTCCTAACTACTCGAGAATGTCCTGTGGCAAGGTTCAATCATGTGGCTGTCCTAACTACTCGAGAATGTTCTGTGGCATGGTTCAACCATGTGGCTGTCCTAACTACTCTAGAATGTCCTGTGGAAAGGTTCAACCATGTGGCTGTCCTAACTACTCGAGAATGTCCTGTGGCAAGGTTCAACCATGTGGCTGTCCTAAATACTCGAGAATGTTCTGTGGCAAGGTTCAACCATGTGGCTGTCCTAACTACTCTAGAATGTCCTGTGGAAAGGTTCAACCATGTGGCTGTCCTGACTATTCTAGAATGTCCTGTGGAAAGGTTCAACCATGTGGCTGTCCTGACTATTCTAGAATGTCCTGTGGCAAGGTTCAACTATGTGGCTGTCCTAACTACTCTAGAATGACCTGTAGCAAGGTTCAACCATGTGGCTGTCCTAACTACGTACTCGAGAATGTCCTGTGGCAGGGTTCAACCATGTGGCTGTCCTAACTACTCGAGAATGTCCTGTGGCAAGGTTCAACCATGTGGCTGTCCTAACTACTCGAGAATGTCCTGTGGCAAGGTTCAACCATGCGGCTGTCCTAACTGTTCTAGAATGCATAGAATCTATCTTGCATTCTCAAAAAATTTCTTGGGGTGCGGTGGGGGGGGGAGGGGGCATGGCACCAGACTACTACTAATGGGGACATGCTAGAGCACGCCCTCCCCATCAATGCCATCCTTGGAGCCTCCCTTCCCCAACTCAAAACTGCATGAATGAGGTACACGTGTACACAATGAACTACGGCAGCTTGTATGGGCATGTGTGTGTTGATGTTGCAGGGAGAAGGTGGAGTTAACCGACGACATCAAAAGCAAGCAGGAGCTGTTGCAACAGCGGAAGGCGGAGCTAGAGAGCCTTCACATGGGAGTGGACTCCGCTACCGAACAGAGAGAGAAGCTGGAGAGAGACAGGGAGGAAGCTAGAGCACTCGTAGACAGGCTTAACACCGAGGTGAGGGCAGCTCAGTTGTGTGGTTGCTAGGGCGGTGTCTTGGAGCAGTTGTGTTGCTAGGGCTAGTAGATCAGATGTGGCAGTGGGAGGTGTGGTCAGTTACATGGTTTGCCGGGAATATTGCTGATGTGAGTACATGCTAACATACACTACCTATTGTACTGACACACACTACCTATTGTACTGACATACACTACCTATTGTACTGACATACACTACCTATTGTACTGACATACACTACCTATTGTACTGACATACACTACCTATTGTACTGACATACGCTACCTATTGTACTGACACAGTACCTATTGTACTGACATACACTACCTATTGTACTGACATACACTACCTATTGTACTGACACACTACCTATTGTACTGACACACACTACCTATTGACATACACTACCTATTGTACTGACATACACTACCTATTGTACTGACATACACTACCTATTGTACTGACACACACTACCTATTGTACTGACACACACTACCTATTGTACTGACATACACTACCTATTGTACTGACACACACTACCTATTGTACTGACACACACTACCTATTATACTGACACACAGTACTGATACATGTACACCAGTATGTTCACTAGTGTGATTGACTGTGTGAGCTGCACATGGTAGCCAGCTTGAGGGTGTGCAGTGGATGGTATGTTTCTTTCATGCAGAAAGCCAAGTATCAGAGCCAGATGGCCGAGTTGAAGCAGAACTGTGATGACGAGAAGGAGGAGGTGAGGGTAGTATGGGAGGAGGTGAGGCGAGTGTGTGATGGGAGTAGGTGAGGAGAGTATGAGATGGGAGGAGGTGAGGGGAGTGTGTGATGGGATGGGAGGAGGTGAGGCGAGTGTGTGGTGGGAGGAGGTGAGGGGAGTGTGTGATGGGAGGAGGTGAGGCGAGTGTGTGATGGGAAGAGGTGAGGGGAGTGATGTGGCAAGCCACTAAACAAGCTGCACTCCCAATAACTAGCTAGTTAGCTACAGCACTACAGGCTGGTAGTATTACTGCTAGCTACGCAAGTGCTCTAGTCAGATGAGGTTGCAAAACCACTAGCTGGCTGTAGCTAACATTTGCAACTTGACTCTCTACCTGTTCAGGCATTGTCCTTCACCCTGCATGTTTAGCAGATGTCTGCCACCAGCAGGAGGTCTTCATGGCTCCAGCGAGCTTATTCATGTCCACATACGTCATAATGGTCAGCTATCCTGCAGTTCTGTCATGTGCTAAAGTCAGAGATATAATTGGTCGGGCACTCGACACTGGAATAGAACTAGATCTTATTGTATCGTATTATATTGTTACCAGTTCACAATAGGGCAATGCTAGCTATGGATGGCTGTGCCTGCCATACACTACTAGCTATGGATGTCTGTGTCTGCCATACACTACTAGCTATGGATGGCTGTGTCTGCCATACACTACTAGCTATGGATGGCTGTGTCTGCCATACACTACTAGCTATGGATGGCTGTGTCTGCCATACACTTCTAGCTATGGATGGTTGTGTCTGCCATACACTACTAGCTATGGATGGCTGTGTCTGCTATACACTACTAGCTATGGATGGCTGTGTCTGCCATACACTACTAGCTATGGATGTAGGCTGTGTCTGCCATACACGACTAGCTATGGATGGCTGTGTCTGCCATACACGACTAGCTATGGATGGCTGTGCCTGCCATACACTACTAGCTATGGATGGCTGTGTCTGCCATACACTACTAGCTATGGATGGCTGTGTCTGCCATACACTACTAGCTATGGATGGCTGTGTCTGCCATACACTACTAGCTATGGATGTAGGCTGTGTCTGCCATACACGACTAGCTATGGATGGCTGTGCCTGCCATACACTACTAGCTATGGATGGTTGTGTCTGCCATACACTACTAGCTATGGATGGCTGTGTCTGCCATACACTACTAGCTATGGATGGCTGTGTCTGCCATACACTACTAGCTATGGATGGCTGTGCCTGCCATACACGACTAGCTATGGATGGCTGTGCCTGCCATACACTACTAGCTATGGATGGCTGTGTCTGCCATACACTACTAGCTATGGATGGCTGTGCCTGCCATACACTACTAGCTATGGATGGCTGTGTCTGCCATACACGACTAGCTATGGATGGCTGTGCCTGCCATACACTACTAGCTATGGATGGCTGTGTCTGCCATACACTACTAGCTATGGATGGCTGTGTCTGCCATACACTACTAGCTATGGATGGCTGTGTCTGCCATACACTACTAGCTATGGATGGCTGTGTCTGCCATACACTACTAGCTATGGATGGCTGTGTCTGCCATACACTACTAGCTATGGATGGCTGTGTCTGCCATACACTACTAGCTATGGATGGCTGTGCCTGCCATACACTACTAGCTATGGATGGCTGTGCCTGCCATACACTACTAGCTATGGATGGCTGTGTCTGCCATACACTACTAGCTATGGATGGCTATGCCTACCATACACTACTAGCTATGGATGGCTGTGCCTACCATACACTACTAGCTATGGATGGCTATGCCTGCCATACACTACTAGCTATGGATGTAGCCATACACTACTAGCTATGGATGGCTGTGTCTGCCATACACTACTAGCTATGGATGGCCATACACTACTAGCTATGGATGGCTGTGCCTGCCATACACTACTAGCTATGGATGGCTGTGCCTGCCATACACTACTAGCTATGGATGGCTGTGTCTGCCATACACTACTAGCTATGGATGGCTATGCCTGCCATACACTACTAGCTATGGATGCCATACACTACTAGCTATGGATGGCTGTGCCTGCCATACACTACTAGCTATGGATGCCATACACTACTAGCTATGGATGGCTGTGCCTGCCATACACTACTAGCTATGGATGGCCTGCCATATACTACTAGCTATATGGATGTAGGCTGTGCCTGCCATACACTACTAGCTATGGATGGCTGTGTCTGCCATACACTACTAGCTATGGATGACTGTGCCTGCCATACATTACTAGCTATGGATGGCTGTGTCTGCCATACACTACTAGCTATGGATGGCCTGCCATATACTACTAGCTATGGATGGCTGTGTCTGCCATACACTACTAGCTATGGATGGCTGTGTCTGCCATACACTACTAGCTATGGATGGCTGTGTCTGCCATACACTACTAGCTATGGATGGCTGTGTCTGCCATACACTACTAGCTATGGATGGCTGTGCCTGCCATACACTACTAGCTATGGATGGCTGTGTCTGCCATACACTACTAGCTATGGATGGCTGTGTCTGCCATACACTACTAGCTATGGATGGCTGTGCCTGCCATACACTACTAGCTATGGATGGCTGTGTCTGCCATACACTACTAGCTATGGATGGCTGTGTCTGCCATACACTACTAGCTATGGATGGCTGTGCCTGCCATACACTACTAGCTATGGATGGCTGTGTCTGCCATACACTACTAGCTATGGATGGCTGTGTCTGCCATACACTACTAGCTATGGATGGCTGTGCCTGCCATACACTACTAGCTATGGATGGCTGTGCCTGCCATACACTACTAGCTATGGATGGCTGTGTCTGCCATACACTACTAGCTATGGATGGCTGTGTCTGCCATACACTACTAGCTATGGATGGCTGTGTCTGCCATACACTACTAGCTATGGATGGCTGTGTCTGCCATACACTACTAGCTATGGATGGCTGTGTCTGCCATACACTACTAGCTATGGATGGCTGTGCCTGCCATACACTACTAGCTATGGATGGCTGTGTCTGCCATACACTACTAGCTATGGATGGCTGTGCCTGCCATACACTACTAGCTATGGATGGCTGTGTCTGCCATACACTACTAGCTATGGATGGCTGTGCCTGCCATACACTACTAGCTATGGATGGCCATACACTACTAGCTATGGATGGCTGTGTCTGCCATACACTACTAGCTATGGATGGCTGTGCCTGCCATACACTACTAGCTATGGATGGCCATACACTACTAGCTATGGATGGCTGTGTCTGCCATACACTACTAGCTATGGATGGCTGTGCCTGCCATACACTACTAGCTATGGATGGCCATACACTACTAGCTATGGATGGCTGTGTCTGCCATACACTACTAGCTATCGATGGCTGTGCCTACCATACACTACTAGCTATGGATGTAGCCATACACTACTAGCTATGGATGGCTGTGCCTGCCATACACTACTAGCTATGGATGGCTGTGCCTGCCATACACTACTAGCTATGGATGGCTGTGCCTGCCGTACACTAATAGCTATGGATGTAGTCTGTGCCTGCCATACACTACTAGCTATGGATGGCTGTGTCTGCCATACACTACTAGCTATGGATGGCTGTGCCTGCCATACACTACTAGCTATGGATGTATATCTGCTCTGTATTGCTTGTGTTCGGTGTAGATCAAGAGGCTGAAGCAACAGCTGTCTGAGCAGGAGACAAGCAAACGCTCGCAGGATGAGGAGCTAGAGCAGCTGAAGAAACAGCTGGGACAACTGAAGTTGGAGGAGGGAGAGTACAAACACAAGGTTTGTCAGTCATGGCTGGGGGGGGGGGGGGGGTACAAACACAAGGTTTGTCAGCCATGGCTGGAGGAGGGAGAGTACAAACACAAGGTTTGTCAGCCATGGCTGGAGGGGGGGGGGGGGGGGTTCAAACACAAGGTTTGTCAGCCATGTACGGCTGCTCCACCTCCCATCACATCCCAACTGTTTTATAAATGGAGTATTGAAGCTATAGCTTCTTCTTGCCTCATGAATAGGCTGCACTTGATATATGAATCAGGTCCATTCAATGCACACCAAAGCTGCCGAGTGCTGCATCATTGTACCCTGTACCCTGTAACAACTTGTAGAGCATATAAACCCATGCTGCTCCTCCTTAGAGGGGGAGGGCTCCTAATGGGCTGGGGGGGGGGGTTGGGGGAGGGGGTGGTACTCCTAATGGGTGGGCCGGGGGGAGGGGTGTCGAGGGCTCCTGATAGGCTGGGGGGGAGGGGTGTTGAGGGCTCCTGATAGGCCTGGGGAAGGGGTGTCGAGGGCTCCTGATAGGCCGGGGGTGGGTGGGTGTCGAGGGCTCCTGATGGGGCAGGGGGGGGGGGGGGGGGTGTCGAGGGCTCCTGATGGGCCTGTGTGACCTTCCCCAGCAGAAAAGCTTCCAGAAGAGGCAACAGTTGCAATTGCCAGCCATTTATTTATTTATTGGCTCTCTCTCTCTAATGCAAGTACAGTTTTCCGGCTATTTTATAGGTCTACTAGGCATGTGCAGTTAAATATATCTGATATTCACTGCATACGCTTCATCTTCATTCTTGTGAGGTGCTTGTACAAGCAGTCAGCCAGTTAGAACACTTGCACCACACTGCATCACACACATGTCACAAACTATATACCCACTCCACTATCACTATGACTATGTATGTCCTGCGCAGGTGGAACTTAGTAAGGCAGAAGTGGACAAACTTCAGAAGGTCACCCATAGTGTGCAGGCCGAGATCACTCAGGTACACGCCCACCCATACTCGGGTATTGTACACGCCCACACATACTCAGGTATTGTACACGCCCACTCGGGTATTGTACACGCCCACCCATACTCAGGTATTGTACACGCCCACCCATACTCAGGTATTGTACACGCCCACCCATACTCAGGTATTGTACACGCCCACCCATACTCAGGTATTGTACACGCCCACCCATACTCGGGTATTGTACACGCCCACCCATACTCGGGTATTGTACACGCCCACCCATACTCAGGTATTGTACACGCCCACCCATACTCAGGTATTGTACACGCCCACCCATACTCGGGTATTGTACACGCCCACCCATCCATAATGTGAGATGAGGTGGTATATATAATGTACATAAGATCAACCTGCTTCAAGTGTGTGTTTACTCAGTCAGTCAGGACGAGGCATGACTGCCTGTCTCCTCCAGGACGAGGCATGACTGCTTGCTTGCTCCAGGACGAGCAGCCTCCTCCAGGACGAGGCATGACTGCTTGCCTCCTCCAGGACGAGGCATAGCTGCTTGCCTCCTCCAGGACGAGGCATGACTGCTTGCCTCCTCCAGGACGAGGTATGACTGCTTGTCTCCTCCAGGACGAGGCATGACTGCTTGCCTCCTCCAGGACGAGGCATGACTGCTTGCTTGCTCCAGGACGAGCAGCCTCCTCCAGGACGAGGCATGACTGCTTGTCTCCTCCAGGACGAGGCATGACTGCTTGCCTCCTCCAGGACGAGGCATGACTGCTTGCCTCCTCCAGGACGAGGCATAGCTGCTTGCCTCCTCCAGGACGAGGCATGACTGCTTGCCTCCTCCAGGACGAGGTATGACTGCTTGTCTCCTCCAGGACGAGGCATGACTGCTTGCCTCCTCCAGGACGAGGCATGACTGCTTGCTTGCTCCAGGACGAGCAGCCTCCTCCAGGACGAGGCATGACTGCTTGCCTCCTCCAGGACGAGGCATAGCTGCTTGCCTCCTCCAGGACGAGGTATGACTGCTTGCCTCCTCCAGGACGAGGCATGACTGCTTGCCTCCTCCAGGACGAGGCATGACTGCTTGTCTCCTCCAGGACGAGGCATGACTGCTTGCCTCCTCCAGGACGAGGCATGACTGCTTGTCTCCTCCAGGGCGAGGCATGGCTGCTTGCCTCCTCCAGGACGAGGCATGACTGCCTGCCTCCTCCAGGACGAGGCATGGCTGCTTGCCTCCTCCAGGACGAGGCATGGCTGCTTGCCTCCTCCAGGACGAGGTATGACTGCTTGTCTCCTCCAGGACGAGGCATGGCTGCTTGCCTCCTCCAGAAGCTTTAGTATTTCATCTCCTGTCTCTCTCTTCCTCATGTCTTTATCTCCTTCTTTTCCACTCTACTTCCCTTTCAATCATTCCTCTCTTCCTTCCTCTCCTCCTTCATCTTCTCCCCTCGTTCCTCTCAGGTCCGGTATAAGTTAGAGTCGTTGAAAGAGGAACATCAGAGTCTGACCACAGCGTTTTCCCTTTACCCGCCCACTAACTCCACTCCTGATCCCACCCCCTCCTCTAGTGTAATTAATATTAATGATGTGGGACGACTCTCAGCTGAGCTTCATGTGCCACACCTCTCCGAGCATGATGCCGTGTCAGCACGTGCCACTGTAAGTGGAGAGGAACTTAATTTAATGGAATTATATCATTCTGAACTCTCTTAATCACCTATAGACATTATTAGTCACCCACTACAGACATTAGTAGTCACCCACTACAGACATTAGTAGTCACCCACTACAGACATTAGTAGTCACCCACTACAAGTCACCCACTACAGACATTAGTAGTCACCCACTACAGACATTAGTAGTCACCCACTACAGACATTAGTAGTCGCCCACTACAGACATTAGTAGTCGCCCACTACAGACATTAGTAGTCGCCCACTACAGACATTAGTAGTCGCCCACTACAGACATTAGTAGTCGCCCAATACAGACATTAGTAGTCGCCCACTACAGACATTAGTAGTCACCCACTACAGACATTAGTAGTCACCCACTGCAGACATTAGTAGTCACCCACTGCAGACATTAGTAGTCACCCACTGCAGACATTAGTAGTCACCCACTGCAGACATTAGTAGTCACCCACTACAGACATTAGTAGTCTCCCACTTGGATACTATACAGCGTGATATTTGAGGGTTTAAATGTTTGCAGGTATGGGTGGAGTGTTTGAATGGCATATGGTGGAGACCATCTTCTCATTGTATCTGCTCGATAATTGCATTGTAACTGAGCCAGGAAGGTTTAGTGCATTGACAACATGGTCAAGGCTGAAGTGGAATGATTTATTGTATCTGCTCCCCTCCCACGCCCCGCCCCCCACGCATATACACACACAGGTTGGGTCCAGCAGTCCAGTGAGCAGTCTGAGTGGCTTCAGTACCAACTCTCATCTGGACGAGGGTGGGGAGGAATGTATGACCAAGGAAGACAAGCCACCCCCAGATCCATTTGGCACTTCCACCTCAGGAAGTGATCCTTTTGCAGCTTTCTCCCTGCCAGCTACCATGGCCAGTGATCCATTTGGTGGGCGTGCCTTTAGTAGTGGGAAGCCTTCAGATCTCTTGTCCTTTGACCCATTCGGAGGAAGCAGCTCTGATCCGTTTAAGGTCAGTAATCACTAATCAGGTAAAGGACTTTGTTAGCACAAGCACATCATGTGTTGTATCCCTGGAGGACAGCTTGCATCATTCTAGTATGAAATTGTAGATTACCAACGTCCACCTGCCTCAAACCATGACCCAATGTGGTGGTGATGCGCGTGCTAATGACCTACAGCCTCGCACTGGGTTGAGGCATGTTGCAGTCTCTACGGGCACACATGTATGCACACATGTATGCACACATGGTGTAGCAACATTAACAACAAGAATAACATAGCAGCAGGAGGTCAACCAGAGATGGGTGTCCACTAAGACAGGAGTACGTACGTCATGATATCATTGATCCAGTGTGTGTGTCTCTCCAAACTTCTGTACTGGTGCCTTCAACCTCCTCTTGTGATGCTGGTCCAACATACTCTGAACATGGCAGTCCCTGCCTGTGAGGACCTGGCGGCAGGGTGTGTGTGTGAAGCAGTGGGAAGTTATGTTTGTCCTGGAAATAGAATGACAAATGTCTACTAGTACTGTCATATGTCAATGTTTGGAAGTCTTGAAGTGGAATCTGCTGCTGTCGCAGTAGGGGAAGGTATTAGAGTCACGAGTACTAGAGTTCCAATCCAGCAGGTTAAATCTAGTTGGCTCTAGTTATGACTCTGCCTACCATTTTGTGCTGGGTCTGCACAAATTAGATAGCAACATCTGATCCAGGACTTCTTGTCATTGCAAGTAAGCCACTAAGCCTCCAGTGGCAGGTGGATAGCTCTCCCCTGTGGTATGCATGTGATCTGTGAAGGCGTGCTAGTTTCAACAGTGCTGACGGCATGGCAGATGAGACAAGTTCTTGTGATGGCAGTGAAATACGAAGACGTACATGTACAAGGTGTTTGTTTAGATGCATGAGGTGGTATTAGTGGGTATTTATGCAGGATGTACACCCACCAACAGCGTGCAGGCACAGGGTGGTGGTCTGCATGCATGTGCAGGCACAGGGTGGTGGTCCGCATGCATGTGCAGGCACAGGGTGGTGGTCCGCATGCACGTGCAGGCACAGGGTGGTGGTCTGCATGCACGTGCTGGCACAGGGTGGTGGTCCGCATGCATGTGCAGGCACAGGGTGGTGGTCTGCATGCACGTGCAGGCACAGGGTGGTGGTCTGCATGTACGTGTAGGCACTGGGTAGTGGTCCCATGCATACGGGTACATGCTTATTGTTTTACTTGGTGTTTGGTTGTTCGCTCCAGACCTCTGTTACTGGTGAGGATTTGTTCAAGTCTGACCCTTTTGGGGGTGGGGCAAGTTCCTCTCCCAAGCCCTCCTCATCCTCTACTTCCTCTGTTCCTCTGGTGTCCTCCACTGCGCTGGCGACCACAACCTCACCCCATGCCGTGGACCCCTTCAGTGGGCAGGACCCCTTTCATTCAGATCCTTTCAGCTTGACTGAAAAAAATCTGCACCAGGCATGTTATGTAGTGAAGATAGTTTGGTCTGTGACGGCAGCTAACGCGGGCTTTGTGTGAGTATCTAGCTGCTTTATGGCTGCCCGTGATCTAGAGAGTTTTGATAAATCCTCTCGACAAAGAAGTGATTAGCACTGGTTGGACTAGATATACCTGAAGAAGGTGGAGCCATAATTTCCTATAAGAGCAAACTGGTTGTACAGATCTGGCCTGCCTGATTGAGATGGCTAAATTTCAAGTGGAATACCATAAAATATTTCAAGGGGTTTTCCCTCCTGTTTGTTTTTGCAATGACAAAATACTAGCAGAGATAAACGAAGGAATCTCTTATATATATATTAGTGGGTGTGCTGACAGACGACTAATACATGTTAGTTTGCTCTGTGCAGTATGGGGTGACAACGACCAGTATGGTGGCTCTATCCTGTCCAACATGTGTAGTTAATTTTATTTATATTTGCTCAGGAATCACCATGGAGTGCGACAGGAGGCTTTGATGGGGACCCGTTTGGCCAGCCGAGCGTCAAGACGCCAACAGACCCATTTGCAGTGGGTGACCCTTTTGGTAATGATCCATTTGGTATGAAACTCAGTGAGAGTAGCAACGGCAGCAATAACCCGTTTGGTGTGAGCGGAGATGATAGCATGTTCGGGAGCACCCAGAAAGAGAGCTAGCTGTTGGAGTAAAGGAGAAGACTGGACGAAGACTGGACTTGGTTGAATGCACATTCACTCGCTCCCTCATTGCATTTCCCTCCCTCCTTACCCGTCTGTGTATTTATTGTGTTTCCAGAGGGTTTCTTGTCTATATAGTAATATCATTTTTGTGTGTTAATCTTGAGTTAGTGTTAGTTACTGCTTGCGAGGTGACAAGAACAGCAACAATTTTTTTTGTATATAACCACAGGCGGATAACCCATCCACTACCATATGAAATAATGCTCGTCGATGTACGACGAAAGCCGAGAGGAATTGATGAGTGAAAGTCCTGTAGGGTTAATTTCACCTTTGCATCACCTCCATCTAGTCCAACCTTCGATGTCTGGATAGCTTCTCCTTGGTAGCTCTGTTCCTTCCCAATCACTGCGTGACTATCAGCCCCCAGGATTTGTCTGCACATAGTCAGTTGCAGAAGCTCTCACCTGCACGCTGAATGTGCTCGTAAGATTTTTTCTATTCTCCTTTCTACTTGAAACATTTTCTATGTTTTTCAGAAAGGACAGGGAATGGGAGGGGTTATAGTCATCAAGGACTTGATTCTGCGGTTGTAACCGGTTGAAAATCTTAACACAGCACTTGCCATAACCCAGATACCTACCATCGAACCAACCTTATCAAGTGTCTGGAAATGGCAGCACAAACTTCTAGTTCTTTGTTGTGTTTGGAGGTTTCAGCTTGCCTGATAACTAACCCTAAATGTCTGTACATTATCTAGGAGCCTGTGCATATATCATACCCTTGAGGTATGGTCTGTGTGACATTCTCCTGCTGGACTTGACCTAGTCGTGACTGACAGTGCCCAGCGTGGAAGTACTTGTTAAAAAAAATTAACCACCATTTTTTCCCCGCTAGCTTTGAGCTGGAACACAAGAAGCAGAATCCTCGCGGAGGGGGAGAAGATTCCCAGTAGTCTATAACCCAAAGGTAGATTACAGGGTCACTCTGGCTACTTCTTGGGCTTTGGTGTAGCTCTGAGTCTGGATAGTGTAGAATCTCTCGATGAACTCTCAGTTGACATAACATTACAATAATAATCGACTTGAAATTGTCTTCTCTATGTTTCAAACAGATGCTCTAGCTTCATGCAACACCAGCAGATGCTCCAGCTTCATGCAACACAAGCAGATGCTCCAGCTTCATGCAACACAAGCAGATGCTCTAGCTTCATGCAACACCAGCAGATGCTCTAGCTTCATGCAACACCAGCAGATGCTCTAGCTTCATGCAACACCAGCAGATGCTCTAGCTTCATGCAACACCAGCAGATGCTCTAGCTTCATGCAACACCAGCAGATGCTCTAGCTTCATGCAACACCAGCAGATGCTCTAGCTTCATGCAACACCAGCAGATGCTCTAGCTTCATGCAACACCAGCAGATGCTCTAGCTTCATGCAACACCAGCAGATGCTCTAGCTTCATGCAACACCAGCAGATGCTCTAGCTTCATGCAACACCAGCAGATGCTCCAGCTTCATGCAACACCAGCAGATGCTCTAGCTTCATGCAACACCAGCAGATGCTCCAGCAGATGCTCTAGCTTCATGCAACACCAGCAGATGCTCTAGCTTCATGCAACACCAGCAGATGCTCTAGCTTCATGCAACACCAGCAGATGCTCCAGCTTCATGCAACACCAGCAGATGCTCCAGCTTCATGCAACACCAGCAGATGCTCTAGCTTCATGCAACACCAGCAGATGCTCTAGCTTCATGCAACACCAGCAGATGCTCTAGCTTCATGCAACACCAGCAGATGCTCTAGCTTCATGCAACACCAGCAGATGCTCCAGCTTCATGCAACACCAGCAGATGCTCTAGTTTCATGCAACACCAGCAGATGCTCTAGCTTCATGCAACACCAGCAGATGCTCTAGCTTCATGTAACACCAGCAGATGCTCTAGCTTCATGCAACACCAGCAGATGCTCCAGCTTCATGCAACACCAGCAGATGCTCTAGCTTCATGCAACACCAGCAGATGCTCTAGTTTCATGCAACACCAGCAGATGCTCTAGCTTCATGCAACACCAGCAGATGCTCTAGCTTCATGCAACACCAGCAGATGCTCTAGCTTCATGCAACACCAGCAGATGCTCCAGCTTCATGCAACACCAGATGCTCCAGCTTCATGCAACACCAGCAGATGCTCTAGCTTCATGCAACACCAGCAGATGCTCTAGCTTCATGCAACACCAGCAGATGCTCTAGCTTCATGCAACACCAGCAGAAGCTCTAGTTTCATGCAACACCAGCAGATGCTCTAGCTTCATGCAACACCAGCAGATGCTCTAGCTTCATTCAACACCAGCAGATGCTCTAGCTTCATGCAACACCAGCAGATGCTCTAGCTTCATTCAACACCAGATGCTCTAGCTTCATGCAACACCAGCAGATGCTCCAGCTTCATGCAACACCAGATGCTCCAGCTTCATGCAACACCAGCAGATGCTCTAGCTTCATGCAACACCAGCAGATGCTCCAGCTTCATGCAACACCAGCAGATGCTCTAGCTTCATGCAACACCAGCAGATGCTCTAGCTTCATGCAACACCAGCAGATGCTCCAGCTTCATGCAACACCAGCAGATGCTCTAGCTTCATGCAACACCAGCAGATGCTCTAGCTTCATGCAACACCAGCAGATGCTCTAGCTTCATGCAACACCAGCAGATGCTCTAGCTTCATGCAACACCAGCAGATGCTCCAGCTTCATGCAACACCAGCAGATGCTCTAGCTTCATGCAACACCAGCTGTTTGCGGTGAACCTAGAAGAGGCATCGACGCAAAGTTCAACCACTACCAGCCGTTTTGAAGTTTTTCATGACGGTTATTAGAAAGCAAAATCTGATTGAGTGTAAGTTGGCAACTTACACTCCATCAGATTCACAACTCAAAGATTTTTAGGTTTGTAAGAATTCCTTGTCATGTACAGTCGTTGACTTCAGATTTTGATGTCTATGACATCACTGGATATGGCATAGGACCAAAGATATTGTACTGATACTTTTATGTGATGCTTACTCACTTTCACTATGTCTTGCATAGCTATCTAGCTATTCCTAAGGATTGGTCACCATCAATTCAGAAGTCTGCACCAGATCAAATGTTTAACTACAGATGAATGCCATCACTCCTTTCCTCAGTATCTAAGGTCCTGGAGAAACCTGATATATATATATATATATATACACACCAGGTACCACACACCGAACTGCTGATAATTCTTTAAAATCTGGATATATATATAACTAGTTGATAGAGATGCTTCAAAGCTGACCTGTCTTGTAGTCAGCAGAATGTTGCATTATCTGGTGTTTCCTCCAGCCTCTTTTTTGTCGAGTGTGTCATGGGAGCATCCTAGGGCTCTTGTTGTTTGTCATTGCTACTCCTTACTGCAAGACTGGACTACTTGGTCGAGGACAGCTTCTGTTTGTGCTTGTCCACGCCTTGTAACAGCTAATCCAGCACTTACGGGGCTTGTGTGCTATCGACTGTCGTGTTGCCCCAGCTTGGGTATTTAGCCTGACTGAAGGAGCTTTGTAATGGTATGGTCAGCTCCCCTGTTCTTAAAGCATAGGACAGCTGCATCCCATAGCATTATTATGTCCTGATCTGACGACAGGAGTTTCTGAATCTGATCAAGTATTGCTGGCATAATAGGGATTCTGAGGGTGTCAGGTTGTGTACCCTCTTTACCTGCTTGCACTCGCCCGAGTCTAGGCAAGGATGAAAATTCCTTTGGTTCTGGTAACCCCAGAGAAATTTTCATCTATGTAATGACTTTTGTGGTGTAAGGTACTGGAATGCTAGATACAATGCAAAATATCATAGTGTTAGTTCTGGTACAGGGCAAGGAGGGCCTGCATTGAAGAACGGGCAAATTTATGAGAATTTATGTATATATATATATATACCAATTTAGTATATTAGCAGTCCTCATCCCAGGAGTTAGAAGGACCTGGTGGAATGACCTATCCAGAGACAATCTGACATCCTTCTTGCTGAGGGTAACTACTGCAACTCTGAACCCTAATTTTGCAGTAGTATATATAATTGGATTGCCTAACTGCTGTTAATTGTTTGGTTTGAAAGGAGTATATACCATCCACACAAAGCACACATCAGTTGGCACTATATAGTGGGTATCGATGAAAAACGAGCACTTGCATTAGGTATGCGTCTTCACTGTGCCAGCTGTTTACCACTGCAACAGCTGTTTACTACAGCTATGTTATCTCAGTATGATGCCCTCCCCCCTTTCCACATGTCCCAAGATAACTGTAATTGGGATCAGTTCCTTGGTTGATATGTGCATGCATGTAACTTTCGCATCCGATGACAGTTGGAACCATCTCTAGGCATCCCACAGCCCCAAGCTCCGACATCCAGGTTCATACTCCTTGCTGTTGTTAAAAGCGAGGACCTGTTCCACTGGGTGCAAATCCCTTCCCCATTACAGGTCTGATCTGATTTCCTTGTTTAGTTGGTGATTCTGCCGTTTTGCTACGCTGAGGAAAGAGATGATTCGTCTCAGAAAGGATCATCCTTGGGATTACCTTACGTGTATGGTGGAGAGTCCCTATCAGGGATTCCACCTACTACCAAATGGATGCTTTCTTCTTGATCCATTGCATTACCATCTTCAGTAGGCTACTTAGTTTCTCTTCTGGGAGCCTGAGCTCCAGTTTCTCTGCCAGTAAAAAATACCCAAGAAAGGTATCAATGCATTTGGGTCTTCCTGTTTCTCTGAAGCTAGTGGCCTGGGCTTGCACGGAGGACTCCCAGGCTTGCACATATGCTTGCCAGGGTATGGAGGACTCCCAGGCTTGCACATATGCTTTCCAGGGTATGGAGGACTCCCAGGCTTGCACATATGCTTGCCAGGGTATGGAAGACTTCCAGGCTTGCACATATGTTTGCCAGGGTATGGAGGACTCCCAGGCTTGCACATATGCTTGCTAGGGTATAGAGGACTCCCAGGCTTGCACATATGCTTGCTAGGGTATGGAGGACTCCCAGGCTTGCACATATGCTTGCTAGGGTATAGAGGACTCCCAGGCTTGCACATATGCTTGCTAGGGTATGGAGGACTCCCAGGCTTGCACATATGCTTGCTAGGGTATGGAGGACTCCCAGGCTTGCACATATGCTTGCTAGGGTATGCACAGCTCCCAGGCTTGCACATATGCTTAAACTTGCTACAGTATGGAGGGCCTGTTGACATTCCAGTGAGTCTGCTGCACCAATAACTATGAAGACATCTAAGTAGTGGAAAATGTGTCACACCCTTCTTGCGTAGCAATCCATTCAATTTGTACCTGGCTCCACTTGTATATTTTTGGGACTGACCTTAAACCAAATGGTAGCCCACATAATTTTGATCTTTCCACCTCGTGCCTAGCCACTTTCGATGGTACCTACATATTGGAACAAGCTGGTGTAGATGTAGAATAATAATTCCCCAGCGTGAATTCCACATGGGATTTGCACTCCTGGTTGTGGGATATGTACTACTCCTTTTTAGCGGGCTTGCTTTGACGTTACCATTCCTGTCTGTCAGCGATATCCTCGTTTGCTTGCTGATTTGGTGGATTCTCCTGCTCTAGGAATGTACAGGCTAAGGAGGTGAGCACAACACACCCAGAAGGAGTGTCCAGTGGGAATGGAGGATAAAAGATGGAAAGCCACTTTCGACGTGCTTGCAAGGCATTCCTTGTTGAAAAAGGAGAACTTGACTTCCTGAAAGGTGAATCCAAATTGTGCTGAAAACCATCAGAGAGCATTGAAGGACTCTAAGTGGATGTGGAGGAGTGATTACTACATACAATGTGCTGAAATAGAGATTTTATTAGCGTACAATCGAGCACTTGTGAGGCTTATCACGAAGCCTTCTCTTCATTCTATCCTTGTCCAAATGCTGTTATGCGCCAAATCGGCATTTATATTGCCAGCCTGCCAGAGATCAGAGGACTCAAATATATCTTTTTGGCAGTCGACTACTTTTCAAGATGGAGCAAAGGTCGCACCCTCGCAGCTCTAGCTGTCTCTAAATTTGTTTTTGATGATATTTTATGTTGCCACAGAAGTCCCAATATTCAAATAAATGATCACGGGAGAGAATTTGTAAATGCTGTGTCAAGCGAGCTTCACCACTTGACAGGAATCAAGTAATGAGTGACAAGTGCTTATCAGACTTGTCGAGGCAAAATAAGACCATAAAAGAAAAGTTATTAAAAGTTGGGCTCATGTATTTCTCCATTGCTGTTCATGCATAGGACAATAGTCTATGCCTCAACTGAGAAGAGTCCTTCTTGTATGTTTTAGAGAAAGTGACCAGTTCTTCCTATTGGTGTGTATCTGAAGGGCAATGACAGCAGCGATTCTGTCAAAGATGCAGCCGAAGATGACGAGGAAAATGAGGATACTTTCAGTGATGATGTATTCGAGTTCGATCAAGCTGATGTTGAGCGAATGATGTAAGGTCTCTCCCAAGTCCGAGAACAAATAAGTCAGACTGCCACCTGAAACATTCGTATCACTAAAGTCCATCAGAAAACTGACTATAATAGAGGGCAGAAGGTGATCATGTGTTGCAGAAAAAACATACGAAGAGTTGACCAAAAGGGAGCCAAGAAGCAGTTAACCTATCATGGGCTGAACAATGTCAAAGAAATATTCGAGAACCATACCTGCTCACTACAGAACCTGAAGACTCAGCAAATATTGAAGAAGAAACGGAACCTGGCCTCTGCTGAGGATGACGATGGCGAGAGGACCCGGCAAGTATCGAAGAAGAAACAGAACCTGGCCTCTGCTGAGGATGATGATGACGAAAGGACTCAGCAAGTATTGAGGAAGAAACAGAACCTGGCCTCTGCTGAGGATGATGATGGCGAGAGGACTCGGCAAGTATTGAGAAAGAAAAGAACCTGGCCTCTGCTAAAGAATTGGATGATGATGATGAGAAGAATGACACGAGGAGAATGATGATGAACAAAATGGGGAGGTGGGGGGGGGATGTGAAGGACCAAGTGGACTCGGACTCGGGTGTATGTTCAGAAGCCAGTGGGATGCAGAAAAAGTGGATGATGTGCGGGTTCTGCAATATCACTTGAAGGTGTCACATCGCAAGGTTCTGGAACCAACCCAATACTTGGACAATGCAGCCCTAGCTTTAATTAATTAAAGAGCAAGGATTTGAAATCAATGGCTTGGAATCTACGATTATACAATCTGCTGGACGAGGAAGAAGGGGGACCTCCGCCCCCACCCTATCAACCAACTTCATCACAACTCTGCGAGATCACATTGGCAGCAGTCATGCGAGGAAAAATCGAGCTCTGCCACAGTCTAGGAGGCCAAACAATTCCATTGCAATAGAAAAACAACTCATTCAGACATACAGCCACTTGTAGGAAAAGGATGGAACAAAATGGTGTGTCATGATGTACCAGTCCAGCAACAGAACAGTGCCTGTGACTATGCCAATAATGGTCTGCACATAATTGCAACCAGTTTCAAGCTGGTGTGTGGACAGGATCCCAGCGTTCCATTTGCAATGAGCCACATAAGAAAACAACTCGTAATGTGTTTTGAAGTTGGCACTCTGACTGCTTTTCCGAAGAAAACAACAAAAGGTGACGACAACAAAATAAGGTTACGACGTGTCGTCAGATTTGTAAAAATCATCTTCTAGAAACATAATTGCTTTACATATTAAATGAATTTCTTGTTCTCTGAAATGGGGGAGTGCAAGTTATATACACAGTGTGTGAGTGTAAATGACATGGCTAGCCTGTGGGATATACACTGTAGTGGAGTTACCATATTGGGGTCCCGAAAACAATTTGCGGAGAACTAAGTTGGACTGTTGATTTACATTCCTTAGGACATTATCTTCAAAATAAGCTTCTATACACTTTCAGAAATGGTGGGGAACTCTGGCTAGAGGGCGTTTTTCGAAATGGCCTCCATGGAAACAGAATTTTTTTTTGCAGTTTTTGCCATTTTTCATCCTAAAACTCGCCTAAAGCATTTATTATGAGGGTTTTTTGAGCATCTCAACTTACCTGTCACACTTCTGAGATTCTCACCGAATCCCAGAAAATTCCCAAAATATGTAATTCAAACAAAATTGAGTGAATTACAATAATGCATAATTAACATACAGTGCTACAAATGGTACTACAGATTTCCACAGCTTCATTGCAATCTTCTTACGCAAATATGAGATGTCACATAATTACAATGTTAATGTCTATTCACATATGCACACGTTTCACTCCTCAGTTGTTATCCTATGCTTCATCAGTCATCAGAATCTGCCGAAAAATCAGAATCAGAATCTGTTCATTGTCTCGCACTGGTACATCTTGTTCGTAGTCTCGCGTTAGTACATCTTGTTCGGTATGGTATAGAACTGAGAGATCTTCAGGCATCATGGGTTTAGAGTGAATTACAGGTTTCTAACATGTCTTTCTTCCACCCATGTTCCAATGGCGAAGGAGGCGGGTCAGGGTCCGTATAATTTTTGAAAACCCAAACTTGATAATTGGCTCTTGAAATATGGAAGGATAGGGAGTCGGAATCTGGTGGAAGTCTTGATGTATGCTTTTTCTTCATTGCATTCCATTTATTAGCTCGTGCCTCTCCAAGACACTGTGCCTGCTTTTCACCATAGATGTAACGCAAGGTGAAGGATTGCAGCTTCTGAACTAGTGCATTATTAGTGACTGCCTAGCTGGGACAAGAGAGATCGGGCTTCAGGAGAGCTTGTTCCTGCAGAGAATAGTGAGGTTTTCCCATGGCCATAAAATCCAGACACACTATCCGCTCCTGTGAAGATATGCAACTGAAGGATAACTGAAGATACCTCTTGTGTGCAAAGCTTGCTGCACTCATAAACTTTTCCCTTCTTGTACAAATATAACGGAGCTGCCAATTCATGGGAAACACGGGCAGCCAGTACTACCACATCAGTATCTTCAGCATTGATTATAATAGCCATCAGAGTCGTTTTCACTGAGAAAGTGTGCATGGAAAAAAATCCTGGAATCGGCCTCATGTTGTTATAACTATAACAACTCTGCGTTGGTTCTAAAATTGTAGCTCTTTTCCTTCATGGTGTACACGAAATTTGTATCTCCATGTTTGAGGACGAGACGTTTGAATTCCTGAAAAAGGAATTCTTGTTATTGGTGAAAAATTTACCAAGCTCTCGTGTAGAAAGGAGCTCATTGTCAGCTTTGATGAAGACATTCTTACTGCCACCAATAAATGCACCAGCTCTTCTCTGGTGTTCACTATCCTTTATGGTGTTGATGAGATCATAACGGTCGTTTATGAAATGAAACTCTCCAGCTTCTTTGTGTCTATTAACTGCCATGTTGAATATCTTCTCAGAATAGTTGCGCCATGTGTATTGCGTTTCTCTGTCTTCCTTCGATGGAGTTGCTGAGCACCATATACAACCCATGTCAATGATAACCCTTTGAGCCTGTCGAGAAGGATTCTGGACTTCCACGAAAGACATCTTGTCCTGAAGCTTTGCTTTTACAACCTTTCTCATGGTTCCATTTGGATTGAAAATAGCCAATGGCATATTTGTCAAATGGTACTCCATAACTGTTCCCAGCTCCAGTTTTGAATGCTGAGCGACTTTGATCAAATTTGCCATCGCCTGATTGTCCATCTCCATGCCCATGTTGTTCGAGGGTGTTGTTGTGGATGGGGAATGTAAGAAGGTAAGTCGTTTGTTCTTCTTGATCGGATCCATCAAAGGCTTTTCATTTGAAAGAATGTGCTCCTTGTAGAAATCACAAGCAATCTTTTCACCATCAGCATTGGCGGACATGAAATCATGCACTATATCTGGAGAGGCAAGTTTTCCAGATTAGAGAGACTGTAGGGTGTTGTTGGAAGGATCAAATGGGTCACAGCTCAACTCGTCAATGCATGTGTTCATATCTTGGACAGCTTTCTCGTCCTTAGATATCTGAGCCTTCGCATTTTCATGGTGAACTTCCCATTCCTGGCAATTGGTGATTGAAGTCAGTGTGCTGTGTGCAGCAGAAATGTAGTTGGCAGTCTGGTTGTGAGTATTAACCATTGCAGCATTCTGGATTTCAACTTGCTCATCTTAATCTCAATTGTTTGGTCTGGGGGAAGGCCAGAGAAAGGTTTCCCAGTCAAAGAAAAGGCGAAATGGCCAGCTTGCATATGAGCAGTCTCTTCCTCTCCCAAGCTCTTCATACTACTCCAGTAAAGAGGTAAGTAGCGGGAATAGTGGGTGTTATCATAAATAGTCACCCATGGCTGCATTAATCTCAGTGAATGGAGATAACCAACCCAGTCTTGACAGCGTATTGAATGGTAGTTGAGAAGAAGGATCTCCACCATTTCCATGTAGGACATCCAGTACATACCCATGTCAGACTTGGAGTCGGTGCTCTCTCTACAGATGGACTGTATCAAGTTATGGAATTCTAGGTTGACAAGAATTTCTCTGGCAACACGCTTCCGTTCCACTTGATCTCCTTCAGATTTCCTCAAGATCCCAATCTTGTCCATGAGGTTAGAGCTCATTGTGACAGTCTCCAAACAGCGTCGGACTAAGCGCCTGGCAAACATCTCATATGTCAGTTTGTGGATCCGTAAGCACCGTGCATAATGTTTCCCCTTCAGAGCTTGATCCACTGATCCAGCTTCTATCACACCAGCAGCTACAAGCAGATCATCTAATCCTGATCCCTGAAATCGTTTGTAGATTGTTCCCATGTATGTACATTCGATATGGAATGCACCAAGGAAAGGTATTACCTTCTGGTATCGCTCTGGATGTTCATTCTTGATTTCCATGATCAGTGCATATACAGATTCAGAATGGCTCCTATAGCTTATATACCCAGTCCTAGTGTTCTAAATATAAATTACACTGTAGGGAACGATCTAGATCTATCACATTAGCTATCACTCTAACAGTTATTATACATAGTCAGTTTTCACATGCCATATCCAACGTTGCGCAATAATGACCAAGTGTAGGATGATGACTGAAGAGACACATGTGTGCATATGTGAATAGCCATAAGGTATTTATGTAATTCACCCAATTATAGATATTTTGAGCATTTCTGGGATATCTATAATTGGGTGAATATGGCAAAAACTGCAAAGCATTGTGTTTCCATGGCGGCCATTTTGAAAAACGCCCTCTAGCGAGAGTTCCCCACCATTTCTGAAAGTGATAATGTCCTAAGGAATGTAAATCAACAGTCCAACTTAGTTCTCCGCAAATTATTTTCGGGACCCCAATATGGTAACTCCACTACTGGGGGAGTGCAGATCTCAGTTATTTATCAGAGGAGTGCAAATGCCATATGACACTAGAGGGTGACTTGATGTCTATCTCGGCAATCAGCCACTCTCTCCCCTTAGCAATAGCTCTGGTAACTTTGTCTACCTTTATATATGACATTGAGCAGAGTTCAGGGCTGATTGTGTGGGGGTTGTTGTTTTTTCAGGCCCTTTCCTCCATCCCCCTAAAATTTAAAGTGTTGATAATTTTAAGGTTAACCTTTTGACATGCAATTAAAGCACATGGGAAAAGGAAAAAGATGGCACAGAAAAAATGGTTTAGTAAAGACTCGTCCAGTGGTTCTCAACTACTATTTAGTTGCACAGTGTCAGACTCTGAAGCTCAGAACTCACTGGTGTGTACGTTTCAAACTTGTGGATGGAGATTTTTGTGAGAGCGATTTTGATTCCAGATTATCATCACCCATTAGTTCAGAGCCAGATAGTGATGATCCTATACAGCCAGCACTCTTTAAGGTACACGAGTATTACAGATACAGCAAGAAAAGTGCACCTCTACCAGATATTAGACAGGCAAAGGTACCAGTAGCAAAGCATGCAGAAATATTGTGGTTGGCTGAGGATGAAGAAGCATCATAAGTTCTGCAAATAATTTTATAGTAGTGGTAGTTGTCGTGGCCTTCCAAGAGGCACAGATGGGTTGCTCATTACACTTTTGTAAGTGGCAAAAGGCTACAGGCACTTCTGTGAAGAATAAGGAGATATTGAAACGGCAGCAGGCAACTCACAAAGGCAAGCTGTAGCTCAAGCAGGTATGAGTGCTGAAGTTGCAAAGAGAGTCTCTGTGCTCACCCAACTGCACATTGCTTCTGTGATGGAGAAGCTGAAAACCTGCAAATGTTAAGTTATGTCAGCACACTGGCTTATGAAGCAGTACACACCACAAACTATGAATGATTGACCTGTGTATGGATGTCGAATGAGAGTGGTCTCTTGGCTCGGGGACAGACAATGCCCACACACAAGTCAGCAGCTACCTCTACAGATACGGTAAAAGCAATTCGAAAGTTCCAACCCTTCTTCACCCCCGTTAGTTTTGATGGGTGGTGAAGCTTAGAACCAGAACAGAGCTTTCGATATGTATGAGATATTTGACCAGTGCAGGGTGCACCACTGAGTGTTTCCTGAAATTATTGACTGAAGCAATCATCTCAACATTGGAGAGTAAATGAGTTGACTTTGATCACACTTGATGGAGCTAGGTCAGGGTCCAGGTCTGGGTCACAGGTCAGTTGTTTAGGCTCGTCTCTGAGAAGAGAAATTCCCTGCAGTATGCACATTGCCAAAGCCATCTTCTTCAACTTGTGTGTGTGTATGCTTGCGAGAAAATTAAGCCAATTAAACAACTATTTTCTGCTATTAACAGCTAGTGTTTTTTTCCTCGCGTAGTAAAAAGCGTACTCTGAACTTCAGGAAGTGTAAGAAACCTTACAGGATTTAAATTCGTTCCTAGCACATGCTGGGGACACATGAACATCCACCACAGCCTGGCACATGCTGGGGACACAAGGACATCCACCACCGCCTGGCACATGCTGGGGACACAAGGACATCCCACCACAGCCTGGCACATGCTGGGGACACATGGACATCCACCACAGCCTGGCACATGCTGGGTACACTGGATGGGATCCCACCACAGAGAAGGCAGTTATGAAGTGCCATCGAGTGTCATTAATACACTGCAACTGAACACATTCAACAAGACTCAAGAGATCTTTCTCTTGACACTTAGGGGCATGCTCCTCACATTCCAAGATGGAAAATCAATGTTTGGTGTGCTATTGCTAAAGCTTCAGCATCAGAATGATGCATTGTCAGACATCCCAGAACCTCTGGAGACTGTTCATAACTGACTTAATGAGATTCTTGTGGACAAGGAGTATATATGAGCGATGCTAATGAGTATACATTTATTAGAGAGCGATTTTTCACTAATGGACAGTTCTCGTGAAGAAAGTCACACTAATCTCTTAAAGCCATTTATCACTGCATTATCTGACAACTTGAAGCTGCGCATATGACTGGATCATCGGAACATGCACCATTTTTTACCCCGACTATGTCAGCAGTGACTTCACCTGTGGCTCCACACAAATCACTGATCTTGCTACCCTCCATTCCTGTCTCTCCTGTCAGACCTGCAAGATGCGAGTGCAAGACATTCTGTAACTACTTTGGGTACAGGATGGGAAAAAGATTTTTAAAGGCCATGCACAAAATGTGACTATATAGCAGCCCAGAATGTTGATCTTGCTGACACATTCATAAGGATCATTCTAGTGATTCCTCTTGGTACAGCATCTGTTGAGCATAGTTTTAGTATGAGTCAAGTGTGCACACAGCTCTCTCCAGAGAACTTGGAGTACTACCTGAGAGTGTAGATTGAAGGACCATGTACTCCCCTTGAACAGGCAGATCTCATTACTTATATAAGGCATTCTTTATAGCAGTAGGTGTGTACAGACTGTTGTGCTTGCAAAAATTAAAGGGAAAAATGTCGTGTTTCTCAGTGTCTCAAAATGTCACAAATACAACCTAAGAGCATCAACATTTTCTGGGGGAGGACCCATAGATGCCCCATTTTTTCTTGCTCCCACCCACCCACAAAAAAATCTAATTTCCAGGAAAAACTGCCTTACAGAAATTTTTTGATTTTGAGTCTTTCTGGAGCTAATATCAGTTGAACCATTTAGGCTGCTAAGAATCTGCTGCCAAGTGGATTTTAGCAGAGAAGAGTTGTTGTTGTTTTTGGGGTGGGGGGTGGGGGGGGGGGGGGGGGTGGGAGTGGATGGCCTCTGTGGTCCATTTTGTATATATGTATGTGGACTCAGAGAAAAATTAGGAGGAAAAAATGCATTCAAATGTTTTTATTTTATTTACTTCTTTTGAGGGACATTATTTACGTGATATTGTGAAAGGATGACCATATGAGAAGTTTAGGGATGACAAGATGACCTTTCCTTCTCACATTTGTCATCACCGATGTTGCTCGCTTCTTGTTACATTACATGCAGTGAGGAAGAAGAGTTCCTTCACCTACAGTGAACATGTAAGGTTTATGCTTCATCCTTCATTTACACCACAATGGCATCTGCCCTGAATAACTGGCATCTGTCCGAGGAGTCTGCTCAAAAGATACTGAAGCATACATACAGGAAATTGGCTGATTATGGATCCTTGTGAGTTTGGAGGTAGCCAGAAAGAGAGCTAGCTATATAGCCGGAGAAAAGGAACTTGAATAATATTCGCACTCACCCTCACTTCCATTTCACTCTTATCTGGTCGGTGTATTTATTGTTTCCAGGGCATCACTATTGCAAGATCAATCATTGTTGCTATTCTGCTTGCTGGCAACTATTGGGCTTCATTTGCTTCTTTGTTTGTGCTAACTCAAGTCATTACGATCCGAGGTTTTGTACGTCGCTGACCCTTCTGTTGGTAATCCAGTATATACCTGCGCTGAGATAGCCTCAAGGATGGGCTCATGCAGCACCAACTCACTCTGTTCTGCCTTCCCAGTAAAAACTGTTACTTTCTCTAAAAATGCCCCAATGCAGTTGGCTGAACACAACACTTCACAGCTTCAAGTTAAATGTCTGGGGGTCAGGTGGCATCACAACCTGTCCCACGTATATATACTATTGAGGAAAACAATTGTAAAGCTCGGCATGCATTCTTTGCCAATGGTTCGCTACAGGGCGAGCTCAACCCACTCTTGGGTCGCAGCATTACAGGGCGAGCTCAACCCACTCTTGGGTCCCAGCATTACAGGGCAAGCTCAACCCACTCTTGGGTCGCAGCATTACAGGGCGAGCTCAACCCACTCTTGAGTCACAGCATTACAGGGTGAGCTCAAACCACTCTTGGATCACAGCATCACAGGGCAAGCTCAACCCACTCTTGAGTCACAGCATCGCAAGGCGAGCTCAACCCACTCTTGGGTCGCAGCATTACAGAGCAAGCTCAACCCACTCTTGGGTCGCAGCATTACAGGGCGAGCTCAACCCACTCTTGAGTCACAGCATTACAGGGTGAGCTCAAACCACTCTTGGGTCACAGCATCACAGGGCAAGCTCAACCCACTCTTGAGTCACAGCATCGCAGGGCGAGCTCAACCCACTCTTGGGTCGCAGCATTACAGAGCAAGCTCAACCCACTCTTGGGTCGCAGCAATCGCAGGGTAAGCTCAACCCACTCTTGGGTCGCAGCATCGCAGGGCAAGCTCAACCCACTCTTGGGTCGCAGCATCGCAGGGCGAGCTCAACCCACTCTTGGGTCGCAGCATTATGGGGCGAGCTCAACCCACTCTTGGGTCGCAGCATTGCAGGGCGAGCTCAACCCACTCTTGGGTCTCGCATCATTACAGAGCAAGCTCAACCCACTCTTGGGTCACAGCATCGCAGGGCGAGCTCAACCCACTCTTGGGTCGCTCAACCCACTCTTGGGTCGCAGCATTACAGGACAAGCTCAACCCACTCTTGGGTCGCATCATTACAGAGCAAACTGAACCCACTCTTGGGTCGCAGCATCGCAGGGCGAGCTCAACCCACTCTTGGGTCGCTCAACCCACTCTTGGGTCGCAGCATCGCAGGGCAAGCTCAACCCACTCTTGTGTCCCAGCATTACAGAGCAAGCTCAACCCACTCTTGGGTCGCAGCATTACAGGGCAAGCTCAACCCACTCTTGGGTCGCAGCATTGTCTATGGCTGTGAAACTTCGACTCACATCACCCCTCATCATTAAACTCACGACTACGAACCATGCCAGCTTGACCCCTTGGTAGGCCTTCAGCTGCCATCCATGAAGGGTTGCATCCTTCTAGCCAAGCTGCTTACGGAGAAAGCCACTCAGTACCAAGTCTGCTGGTAACTTCTATTGACACAGGGTGTCCCTGGACAAGACTGTAACTGAACCCTTACACAGTAATCATATTGCACACACTGATTACTGTCATGCAGTCCACTGTTAATTAAGTGTGAATAGGTATTTAATGACTGTAACCCATTGCATGTTTAGTCTGACTGGTCCCTATAAAAGGAGCCTAATTAGAGTTACCAAGAGAGTTGATTGGGATGTCTATCTTATGTATATAACTTTGGCCATAAAGGTCTTTGAGACAACATCTGAATCAGACCTGTAACATGGTAGTCAGTCTACCTGGTGGCAGCAATTACCAGTTAACCTATCCGAGTCACCCTGTGACACTATGGCTTCAGTCTTGTAAGCAATACCAATTGCTTCACTGCAAACTAAATACTAAACCTGGCCTACCAACTAAATCCTGACTGTGCTCCATCTACTCAAAATAATATCATTTTCCGTCAAGACTGGACTAATACTATCAATCAGCCAGCTGTCATCAGTCCCTCAAGCACAATGTCGACCTTATTGTGTCCAATTGGTGCTGCATTTGAGACCTGGCCCTTGACTGCAGCCAAACTCTCTCGTTTGTTCAAGTCCCATGTCAGCTGCTCTTTGAGGAAGAGTCTGCTCTCGTTGAAACTCACCAACTTCACCTGATGGACACATTTGTCAAGCTTTGACTATCCACCTCTCTGTTGGAGAATGGTGGGGAATGGTGGAGATTGATGGCGAAGTTTATAATTGTGTAACCGTGCCGCTCCTTGGTAGGTAAAGGATCGCCTTCTGACCTTGCCAACTCGTATTGGGCGCATAGTTTGGAGTTGTCTCCCCGATGTGGAGTGGGGGAGACGTACTGATAACGGGGTGTGTACGTGGCGGTGTGGGGAATGTTCGACAGTCAGGGGTAGCTGGAAGTGAGGCATCCTCAGAGAGTGAGTTTGTAGACGAGGAGAAACCTTGGCCACCTGATAGTGAAGCTTACAGGAGCAGCAGGTCCAAGAACAAGGGCTGGGTTCCTCGCCTTCCTAGACCTCACTCTCACCTCTTTAGGATAGCTGGACGAGATAGGGCTAGCAAGCACACAAGAAGATGGGAGAACTGTGAGTGCATAAAATAGCAAGTGCATAAAATAGCAAGTGCATAAAATTGCAAGTGCATAAAAATTAATAGCAACCGCTTACCTGATAAAGGTTTACAATGAGTTATGTAATCACTCGGGGAATGCAAAATAATCTCATAGCTCAAGTGTGATCTACACCCACTAATCCGGGGTAAGGGATTATTTGTCGACAACTACCTAAAAACATTTTAAGCACTTTATTTATTTTCTGTCTCTCCCTTCCCTAGCTCTAGCCCAGGGACAAGAGTGCAGGTGGCCGGGGGACGCTAGCTATCACTAGGGCCAGGGGAGGCTAGTTATCACTAGGGCCAGGGGAGGCTAGCTATCACTAGGGCCAGGGGAGGCTAGCTATCACTAGGGCCAGGGGAGGCTAGCTATCACTAGGGCCAGGGGATGCTAGCTATCACTAGGGCCAGGGGAGGCTAGCTATCACTAGGGCCAGGGGAGGCTAGCTATCACTAGGGCCAGGGGAGGCTAGCTATCACTAGGGCCAGGGGAGGCTAGCTATCACTAGGGCCAGGGGAGGCTAGCTATCACTAGGGCCAGGGGAGGCTAGCTATCACTAGGGCCAGGGGAGGCTAGCTATCACTAGGGCCAGGGGAGGCTAGCTATCACTAGGGCCAGGGGAGGCTAGCTATCACTAGGGCCAGGGGAGGCTAGCTATCACTAGGGCCAGGGGAGGCTAGCTATCACTAGGGCCAGGGGAGGCCAGCTATCACTAGGGCCAGGGGAGGCCAGCTATCACTATGGCCAGGGGAGGCTAGCTATCACTAGGGCAGCTATCACTAGGGCCAGGGGAGGCCTGCTATCGCTAGGGCCAGGGGGGGCTAGCTATCACTAGGGCCAGGGGACGCTAGCTATCACTAGGGCCAGGGGAGGCTAGCTATCACTAGGGCCAGGGGAGGCTAGCTATCACTAGGGCCAGGGGAGGCTAGCTATCACTAGGGCCAGGGGAGGCTAGCTATCACTAGGGCCAGGGGAGTGATAAAAATAAGAAAAGTAATTTATTTTATGGAGAAACAGTTTTTTGTTTTGTTTTGTTTTTGTTGTAGTTCAATGAGTTGATATTGTATGGGAGGAAGGCTGAGGCGCTGGCTGGCTTGTATGACTACTTGATGTATGGGAGGAATGAGGCACTGGCTGGCTGGCTTGTATGACTACTTGATGTATGGGAGGAATGAGGCACTGGCTGGCTTGTATCAGGGGTGTATTTAGGGGGGGGCGGGGGGGGGGGGCATTTGCCCCCCCTTGTATCATTCTCGCCCCCCCCCCCCCCTTGAAATTAGAGATATTTTTTTAAATAATGTCAAGAAAGGTGTAATACAAGAAAGGTGTAATAAGCTTATGATATCAGGTTCAAATGACAGGAATGTCAAACTGAGGTTCTTCTTGGTTTTCTCTGCCATACGTCCACAATCTCTTCAAGGTCGCTCTCAGAGAGTACTTCTGGTGCCTCTATAGCAATCCTCATAAGGTGAGAAAGGCTGCAGTCACTTAGAGAATTACGCAAACGAGTCTTGATCATCTTCATCTGTGAGAAGCTTCTCTCCACAGAAGCAGTAGAAACTGGAATCGATAAGCAGATGGAGGCAATCTTGTGCAAATTGGGAAACATGGCCTTGAGCATGTCGTTTGAAACAAGTTCTTTCAGCTGTGATGCAGTAGTATCCCGTGGTTGCTTGACTAACAGCTGGCGGAATGTTTTCCACTCTGTAAGTATTTCAGTGGAAATCATGGCTGTCTTCACTGTTTCTTCTCCATCCAATGTTTCTGCATCTCTATCTTCTCCGTAGTGAGCAATCAGTTTCTCAACAGACGTGTCTCCATAAGTGGGAAAAGATACTGAATCTGGTTTTGGAACTTTCCGTGGATCGAATATAGACAATGCTGATACAACAGCGTTGGATGAAGAAAATCGGCTTGTTATGTTGGCCTTTAAATCAGCAACAAAAGGCTTACCAACAACATTCTGGAACGAAAGTATTTTATCAGCGTCAATAGACACCTTTGTAGATGACTTCAAGTCTTCAACGTTTTCAAGAAGCTCCAACACCCAGTTCGCTCCAGGCAAAACTGCATCATCCAAGGATTTAACAGTAGCATCAACAAGGAATGATATCAACGAGAGGTCAAGCTGCTCTGCCTGAAGTGCTTTGCTGAGCTTGGCTACTTGTGGTAGAGTGAAATCAAGCAAATATATAGCTGCAATCGTAGACAATTTGCAGAGGGCACCATGGATTCCAAGAGCTTCTGGCTCGTGGGACGTCTCGTAGATGTTCCCAATGGTGATTACAATTGCAGAATAACTTGCTTTGACAGCTTTGACACACCTTTCATGTGCCAGCCAGCGTGTGTCAGATGGCTTGATCACTTTCATTTCTGGAAGTTCAAGAACGTGCTGTACCTCCTTCAGACACTCTGCTCGCTTGGGGGAATTGCGAAAATGCTTCCAAAGAGTAGTCAATGTTCTGTAAACATGAGCAATTCCAGGAGTTTTATTGGCAGCTTGCACACAAGCCAACTGCAGTAAGTGACAGTGGCAGTGTATAAACAGAGTGTGAGGAGTATGTTTCTTGATACGTGCCTGAACCCCGGTCTTTCATCCAGAAAAAGTTGCAGCTCCATCAAATCCCAATCCAACTATTCTTCCGACTTGTAGACCTTTCTTCTTTAAACAATCGATGAGATTAGAATAGATGGTCTCTGCATCAGCCTTCTTCAATGGAATAAGCTCCAGAAAGCACTCTACTGGTACACCATCTTCCTCCCAGCGGCAAAACACAGACAATTCTTCTACGTTGGTGACATCTGTGCACTCATCTGCCATGAGGCTGTACATAGGTGCCTTTTGAAGTCGCTTCAGAATCGACTCCTCCACCCATGTCCCCAATGATTCGATGAATTCAACCACAGCCACTCTTGATGTGTACACAGCATTTCTTGGTGCAGTTTCTAAGAATTGCTTCAAATGTTGGCTGCCACATCGAACCACCACGTCAACCAGCTTCTCAAATTTTGTCCAATGTGCAACTTGTTCTTTCGTAAGAAAATGAGTGAGTAGGATCAGGCACTTCACTGCAGCTCTGTTCTGAGCTCTTTTGCGAGCTAAAACATTCTGGAGTTGCTGTACAACTGTTCCACCTTTGGCTGCTCCTTTAGCTGCAAAAAGAGCTTGAGTTGCATGGATATGGAAGTCACTTCTCGCATGAGCTTTCATTTTTTCAACAGCTTTCTTCCAATTTCTGCAAGGTTGTGTGACCCACACTCCTCCAGTACGCTGCAGACCAGATTGCTTGCAAACCTTGCAAAAGGCACCATCGCTATCCTCGTCATAATAGAGCCAACTGAAATCTTTCTCCCAGCTCTTAGAGTATTTTCTCTTCGTGGATACAGAAGAGCGGTGTTTGTTTTGCTTGCTTTTCTTTGAAGGTGGAGGACTAAGGCTAGGACTAGATGCCTCGACATGCTCAGAGCTATCTGTTCTGCTATCTTCGCTATCGCTGCTATTAGCATGAGAAGGGGCTTGAGAAGTACTTGCAAAGTATGAGCGAATATCCATATTAATATGAAGAGAAATCAGCTAGTAAGGTTTCTTTTATAGAGACTTTAAGACCATGACATAATTAATGGACTGAGTTAAAAATACTGAGAGAGAGTGGGAAAGAAGGAGGGAACTGAAGAAGTGACAAACCTACAAAGGAGAACACGTGGTGGTGTGTGATGACTTTAAGACCATGACATAATGGACTGAGTTAAAAATACTGAGAGAGAGTGGGAAAGAAGGAGGGAACTGAAGAAGTGACAAACCTACAAAGGAGAGCACGTGGTGGTGTGTGATGTCATCGTGTCATGACACATGCTCTCCTTTTTCCAAGCAGCTACAATATCATGAGAAATATATACAGTCTAGCCATAGTTCGGTATAGCATAATGCCATTGGTAGTCAGTCAAAATAGCTATCCTCAGACATTGTAAAAGCAAAAAAAAATATGGGGGGATCTTCCCCCCAGACCCCCCTTTTACGACTTATGAACATGTTAAGAAAATATTAACAAAAATTAGGGCACCAAGTGACCAACCATTTCCACCCCCCCCCCCCCCCCCCCCCCCCTTGAGAACTAGATGAGAACTAGAGAAAAATTGTGTATGAAACCTGTTGTCCATGATTTTGTAAGAAAATGCATGGAATGCAACATAATTCGATTTCACAAAAGCCCACCTCCATTATACGAGTGACAAGTGACTATATCTAATCTATATATGCTGATTGCCGTAGCATGCAACTTCAGCAAATATTTAAGATGGAATGTTGTACTAAAGATTTTAGAAAAAGTGCATGCCATCATAAGTAGCAGCTATATATACAGTTAGTACTGCAAAAATACCTGTGGGTAAAACACTTTCGTACTCCAAGCGGAAGCCCAGGATGCACGTCCCCTTTCCGCACCATCCAGGCTCTCCGCCCCCCCTTATTTTTCCATATCTCAAGTTCGCCCCCCCTTGGCAAAATTTCTGTATACAACCCTGCTTGTATGACTACTTGATGTATGGGAGGAATGAGGCACTGGCTGGCTTGTATGACTACTTGATGTATGGGAGGAATGAGGCACTGGCTGGCTGGCTTGTATGACTACTTGATGTATGGGAGGATGAGGCACTGGCTGGCTTGTATGAATACTTGATGTATGGGAGGAATGAGGCACTGGCAGGCTTGTATGACTACTTGATGTATGGGAGGAATGAGGCACTGGCTGGCTTGTATGACTACTTGATGTATGGGAGGAATGAGGCACTGGCTGGCTTGTATGACTCTACTGCACATCCTTTTTTGTCAAGTGAAGGGAGTGTGTATCTGTGTGTGTGGTATTGCTAGCATCATAGCTGGAAATGGATTTCCTCATGAAATCTCGTGTGCATGTAATGAAAATGACCCAAGACAGAAAGTGGAAACCTATGGCCCTGGCCCTAGCCCTGGCCCTAGCCCTAAGACGGAAAGTGGAAATGTTTATATTGTTAAAATTTGCTCAAGGAACTTGCAGTTGACATAATAAAATTACAATAACCGCAATAATTAACTTAAATTTACTCACTTGAGGGGGGACAGTTGTATTTTTAATTTTTTTAATTTTTACTTGTGGTTACAACTTTAGAGCTCCGTAGATTCAGCAAACTTAATGGTATGGACTTGATATATAGCTCAAAAGATAGGTCTCTCTGTGTGATCTCTTTTGATACTAAAATATGCTTCATAGGTATAACTATAGGCAAGTTATTAGACCCTAAAGTGGAGAGACCTCAAAAACCTGCATCCCAAAAACCTCATCCAAAATAACTCCAGATTGCTAAGTGCTGAAGATTTGAAATTGGTATGAGTGGCTAGAGGAAGCCCACCTCTATTCAATCACTTTTTTCATTAGGCGTTAAAATTTTAGTATGTGGTCAAGCGCACGGGTGGAAAATTTATTACGTTGAAAATGCAGAATCTATGGAGCTCTAAAATTGTAACCACAAGTAAAAATAATAAAAAATTTAAAATGCAACTGTCTCCCCTTGCCATGTCAACTACATAGATGCTCTAGCCTTCATCGGGAATAATCTAGTCCAAACTAGATGCTCTAGCCTTCATCGGGAATAATCTAGTCCAAACTAGATACTCTAGCCTTCATCAGGAATAATCTAGTCCAAACTAGATGCTCTAGCCTTCATCAGGAATAATCTATTCCAAACTAGATGCTCTAGCCTTCATCAGGAATAATCTAGTCCAAACTAGATGCTCTAGCCTTCATCAGGAATAATCTAGTCCAAACTAGATACTCTAGCCTTCATCAGGAATAATCTAGTCCAAACTAGATGCTCTAGCCTTCATTAGGAATAATCTAGTCCAAACTAGATGCTCTAGCCTTCATCAGGAATAATCTAGTCCAAACTAGATGCTCTAGCCTTCATCAGGAATAATCTAGTCCAAACTAGATGCTCTAGCCTTCATCAGGAATAATCTAGTCCAAACTAGATGCTCTAGCCTTCATCAGGAATAATCTAGTCCAAACTAGATGCTCTAGCCTTCATCAGGAATAATCTAGTCCAAACTAGATGCTCTAGCCTTCATCAGGAATAATCTACCTGTCTTGCTGCAGCCATGACTCCCTGTGCACCTCCTCTGTCTGTCTTGTGCCTTGCTGCAGCCATGACTCCCTGTGCACCTCCTCTGTCTGTCTTGTGCCTTGCTGCAGCCATGACTCCCTGTGCACCTCCTCTGTCTGTCTTGTGCCTTGCTGCAGCCATGACTCCCTGTGCACCTCCTCTGTCTGTGTTGTGCCTTGCTGCAGCCATGACTCCCTGTGCACCACCTCTGTCTTGTGTCTTGTTGTAGCCATGACTCCCTGTGCACCTCCTCTGTCTGTCTTGTGCCTTGCTGCAGCCATGACTCCCTGTGCACCTCCTCTGTCTGTCTTGTGCCTTGCTGCAGCCATGACTCCCTGTGCACCTCCTCGTCTTGTGCCTTGCTGCAGCCATGACTCCCTGTGCACCTCCTCTGTCTGTCTTGTATCTTGCTGCAGCCATGACTCCCTGTGCACCTCCTCTGTCTGTCTTGTGCCTTGCTGCAGCCATGACTCCCTGTGCACCACCTCTGTTTGTCTTGTGCCTTGCTGCAGCCATGACTCCCTGTGCACCTCCTCTGTCTGTCTTGTGTCTTGCTGCAGCTATGTATCTGACCTCCTTGTACAACATCCCTGAGGATGAGCTGGCTGAGGACTATAGCATTCTCCCTGTCCATGACTCTGCTTTCTCTAGACTGCATACCTCAGACAAGAACATGCAAGTAAGCGGGATCTTCAACAAATGTGCTTCAGGTGTGTGTGGGTGCAGGTGTGGATGTGTGTGTGTGTGTGGTGTGTGTTGGTGCAGGTGTGTATGGTGTGTGTGTATGATGCAGGTGTGTGTGGTGTGGTATGGTGTGTGCAGGTATCTGCAGGTGTGTGTGTGTGTGTGGCACACATGTATGTGAGTGGTGTGTATGGGTGTGTGCAGATGTGTGTGGTTGCAGATGTGTATGGTGTGTGTGTAAGGTGCATGTGTGTGTGCAAGTGTGTGTGTGGTGCGGTGTGTGTAGGGTGCAGGTGTGTGTGTGTAGTGTGCAGGTGTGTGTGCAAGTGTGTGTGTGGTGCAGGTGTGTGTGTAGTGTGCAGGTGTGTGTGAAAGTGTGTGTGTGGTGCAGGTGTGTGTGTAGGGTGTGTAGGGTGCAGGTGTGTATGCAAGTGTGTGTGTGTGGTGCAAGTGTGTGTGGATTCTGTGCATGTTATTAGATATGGTGCAGCTTCACAGCCAACTCAGAGGAGGAACAGGTTCACACGACCCTCAGCAGATGTGACCAGTGCACGGCAGAGTGGTGCTGTGACCATGACAACCTTCTTCCTGGAAAAGTGCAGAGGAAATTAGGTGCTAGTCGCCAGCGTGGAGAGAAGCTGACCGCTATGAGATGCATGAGGCGTGTAGACCCTCACATCCGCACAGTCTTGCAGCACAACAGACACCTGCCCATGGTGGGTCCCGATCTCTCACTCACTCACTCACCTCACTCACTCACTGTCATGAACTTTCATATAAGCTCCACTTTAAGCATCTTCTACTGTGTATCGTAATTCATAATTTTCTCTGCATAATTCCTGCCCATCCCCAGCAGCAGTCATGCCAAGTCAAACTAGTGTTCTGACGAGAGAGTCCACCAACACTCACTGAACACACCTGTAGTTGAGGCTGCCATTGCAGCTGCTACATGGGAGCCTTACTAACATTAGGTGGCCATCCAGGGTCTCTTTACATCCTTACCTTTTGGCTTGCAAACTGTTTTGTTGTTGTTGTTCCTTCCCCTCCCCCCCCCCCCCCCCCCCCCCACTTCCCCCTCCTCCCCCCACTTCCCCCTCCTCCCCCCACTTCCTTCTCCTCCCCCCACTTCCCCCTCCCCCCCCTCTTCCCCCCCACTTCCCCCTTCTACCTCAAAAGAAAACAGCAAAGGAATTTTCAACGAGCTAGCTCTCAGTTGACATACATGTACATGTAGTGTAGATACAATGACTTTCTTGATAATCCACTCATCAGAAGTCTCGGGGAAGGCTAGAGCGAAATATCGAGTGAGTAAATTGAAGTTGATTATCGAGCAAGTCATTGGGCGTATGTAGCAAAGGAATTCTAGTGGAGTGTGCCATGATGTGGTGTGGAGTGTGCCATGGTGTGGTGAGGGAGGCTGGCTCTAGCTATGTACTCCCAAGTGTGCGCACTGCCATATCTGGTTAGTGCATCATCTCTATTTATGAGTGACAGAGGAGAATTATTTCTTATCATGCTTTTAAATGGAGTTTTATGGAGTTCTTGTTGAGAGGAGATTGTGTGCACATTAATCATATTCATGATCAAGCTTGTTAGGGATCTCTGCCGAGTATGGCTGCATAGCAACTTGGAATGAGGAGTTTTCTTTGAGATGGATTTAGTTATTTTGTGGGTTGTATGTGGTGGGTGGTGTAGAGCTAGGGCTATGCTGCCCTAGTGTCTGCATGGACTTCTCCTTGGTAGCCCTGGTTTCATATAATCCCTGGTTTCATGTAGTCCCTGGTTTCATGTAATCCCTGGTTTCATATAATCCCTGGTTTCATGTAGTCCCTGGTTTCATGTAATCCCTGGTTTCATATAATCCCTGGTTTCATGTAGTCCCTGGTTTCATATAATCCCTGGTTTCATGTAGTCCCTGGTTTCATGTAATCCCTGGTTTCATATAATCCCTGGTTTCATGTAGTCCCTGGTTTCATGTAATCCCTGGTTTCATATAATCCCTGGTTTCATGTAGTCCCTGGTTTCATGTAATCCCTGGTTTCATGTAATCCCTGGTTTCATGTAATCCCTGGTTTCATATAATCCCTGGTTTCATGTAGTCCCTGGTTT